>JAODAL010016093.1:0-81780 GCA_025379985.1 Phyllomedusa bahiana
TCTTAGTTATGACTCCAAGAATGCTTATGCAAAAATAATAATTCTTTAAAAAAAATTTTGTAGAGCAAAAGCAGTAAAAAAGTTATTTTTTTTACTGCAATGATCCCAGAATAAAATTAATAATATTGTTCATATCGCACAGAGAATGCCATAAAAACATAACCAAAAAATTGTTGAATTGATGTTTTGTTTATTTGCCCCACAATATGTTATCTAATAGGTGGAGCTACAGTCATAACTCATTTCCCATGAGCCTTTTTAAATATATTTAAATTTAATTCAAGCAACTAATAGTGTATAAGTCTTAACAAATCTGTAAGGTGCCTCTCCCTAATAATGAACAACACTCTTTTCAAGCTATGTCTAGACCTTATCAACTAGCCAACCAGTTTTCTACTCTGCACAGATAAGGTGGAACACCCCTAAACAGCAGTATGGAGATAAATGTGAGGTTGGCATTAATCCCAATTGCATTGCAAGGCTCAGTGAGTAGGATGTGACTTGATGAACACTATATCTTATAGGTGGTACTGCAGAGTTAAATCTCTTTTCCTGTGTGCCTTTTAGAATATATTTAAATTTTAGTAGAGCAAATAATGGTGTAAAAGTATTCAAACACCTACATGTCTCTCCCTAATGAGGAACATTACCCCTTTTGAGATTTACCAAGATCCTTTTACCTAGCCAAACAGTATTCTACTCTAAACTGAGAAGGGGCAACAACCCAAAACAGCAGTATGGAGGTGAATTTTCTAGTTGGCATTAATCCCACTCACATTGAAAGACTCAGTGAGTCGGATGTGACTTAAAGGGAACCTGTCACATAGATTATGCCCCCCTTGCTGAGGACAGCACTAGCTAGTAACAGACCTGCTGTTTCCAGCGCTGTGTCCCTTATTCTGTAAGATGCTGTAGTTTTAGAGCATTTAATGCTCAAATCTTTTTCATGAGCAGGTGTTAGCCCCGCCCACCAAAGGGGCTAGCCTCAGCTGGGCGGGGAATGAAAAAAACTGACGCTTTAAATGACTCTTTTCTGGCTGAAAACTGCAGATTTGAGCACTAAATACTCGAAAAGTACAGCACCTTACAGAATAAGGGACACAGCGCTGGAAACAGCAGGTCTGACACTAGCTTGTGCTGTCCTTAGGGGGCATAATCTATGTGACAGGTTCTCTTTAAGGAATGCTATATCCAATAGATGGTGCTTAATAGTCTTTGCTCATTTCCCATGAGCCTTTCAGAATATATTTCAATTTCAGTAGAGCAACTAATAGTGTATAATTTTCCACACACCTACATGGTGCCTTTCCCTAATGAGGAACGTTACTGTTTGCTAAACACTAGTACAATGGTTTATGTCTGGGTTAGTCTGGGATTTTATGTACAATCTAATGTTTTATGTCTGGGAAACTCTAGGCTTTTCGTTAGTCTAAGTTTACAGGATGTTTGTTGATTCTATACAGAATCTATTTCTTTTAGGTGTTATGTGAGAACTAAAATTTTTATTATTACATTACTGTAAAAGAAGATGAGAAGATGGGAAGGAATATATCAGTTTTAGTGCATTGAAACTAGTTCTTGTAAAAATCAGCAATCTCCGCTTGTGTCCCTTTTGTCTTTATCTTACTGTTGCATTTCTTCCAGGTCCTCCTCTGAGGTTGATGGATGGTGAAACAAAGAAAGAGGGGCGTGTGGAGATTTATCTCAATGGCCAGTGGGGGACAATCTGTGATGATGGATGGACCGATAAGGATGCGTCTGTTGTGTGTCGGCAACTTGGTTACAAGTAAGTCCAGGACGGCAAATGAAGTACCTCCTTGAGAGGAATATATTTGCAGAATGAAGCAGGAGGTTTTCAAGTATAGGAATTTGTGCAGCAATAAGCATAAATTACTACACAAGTGGAGAATAGTAGAAACCATTGTCAATGCAACTGAGAGCCCTATTTGGAAAATAGACTTTTTAAATGTGCATATCTTAAGCTTTTTGCTTGTTTGACAATATATAAACTAACAAGCAATATTTTTGATGTACAATCTGTTTTTTTGGGTCCCTTCAATGCATGAACGTGTTCAGGTGCTCTTGTTTTGATGATCGTATTGTAAACCTGATACCATTTTCACTGCCTTCTCTTATAGCATTTAAGGTGTATACTAAATTATAGTGAGGATATAGTGAATTTGCAAACAATATACCCTCATATGGTTATGTGCAGATAAAGGAAATTGTATACCACTAGCATTCTTGCTAAATCAGTGCAGAAAAAACACTTCTCAAGGCTGAGGGTTTGTTAAAGTTAAATCCATATATGTCATTCTGTGTGCTAAATAGCCTGGGACGCCAGCCATTACAGTGTCCATACATTGATACATAGTGGCAAACTATCACACAGAGACACCATTAGGGCAGTATTGGCAGTACTGCTGTCATGGGCTATGAACATTAAAAAAAAAAAGTTTAATGATATGATTGGAGGGAACTGTTAAGGTTTCTCCCACCATGCAGTTTCACAGAGCCACAGTCAGCTTGAGAATCACACATACTGTTCATGCTGTGGGCAGGTCTACAGCAGTGATTGACACATCAGCTCTGCTGTTCCTAGCTATTCCTGTTACACTTTTTAAATTTCTTGCACTCCCATCAGTGTGTTATACAAGCTGCAGAGCTCTAAAGAGTATTTACTTAGCTAAATGAGAAGCTTTCAAAATCCATTGCTAGAGATAAGACTCTGAAGGAGGTGACTCCCCATGGATGGACTGAGTGACTGACGGCAGCTTAGAGCAATGAGAGATAAGAGCAGGGAGAGGAGGGGAGAAGTGGTCAGTAACCAGAGGAACTTGTGTACTCTAAGAGGAGATAAAATACTCTTTATCTCCTGCCCAAAAAAAAATCAACAAAGCAATGTATCTAGAAAAGTCTTCAATTATCTGTTCCTACATGTTAAAAGCTAATCATTGTAGTGAGAAAACCTCTTTAATGGGTACGAGGACTAGATGCTTTGGCTGTATGGAGCCTTAAAATGACTAATGGCAGTCCTGCTATCTTAATAGGAGACAGATTTGTGTTGCTGATGTACTGTATGTTCCTCACAAAAGGTTGTATAGATTAGATACAGTTGTTGTCCATTTGTGGTACCTGTTGGGATGCCTTGAAAAGGTATCACAACCTATACCGCAGTGCGGTCACAGAATTCAATAGGGAAAACCTGACTTCTTTTGGACTACATTTTCTCCCAATCATATAAACTTATATGCCAGACAAAAAAGCATGGTCTAATGGTACAACAAATGCATATGGATGGAAAATGGAGCAAATGTAGTGCAAAAGAGGCAACGTTTGCCTTATAGTTTCCTATATCTCCACCTCAGCTCCAAAAAAAGTCTTGAAAAATTACTATTTTATAGTACATTTTGTCAGGGGGGAAAAAGACATAGTCCATCCGTTCGCCTATTGTCCTAAAGTTTTGCTAAATGTTAAAGTGTTGATCCAGGGAGGCAAAATCCCCCATGAGGTAGCAGAAATTGTCTATTTTGGGAAAAAATTTCCCTTCCCTGCCCCAATTTGGGGCAATGGGAAAAAATTTCCTTGGGTCAATGCCCTTCTCCAAAATCCCGGGCCCTTAACTTGTTTATTACATTAAAAATTATCCCCCCTTCCCCAAAATCCTGGTCACTTAATGGTTTATTATTCATCTAGAAATGTTCCAGCCCCTTCCCCAGAACCTGGAAAACTATAATTGTTATATTACATCTGAAATGTATCCAGCCTTTCTTCAGAATTTCCTTTAGTCCCTAAACTTGTTATTTTATCAAAGCTCCAGAAAATGCATCCAAGCCCTTCTTGAATTTTGTTAGTGAATTCACCATGGAAATTTTCCTCTGGCAGACGTTCACAGTCCACGCTCTAACAAAGAAAAGAACCCTTTCTATGTTTATGTTGAAATTTTTCTTTTCAAGACATAAAATCCCCCTTGTTTAGACCCCAGCCTGGGTATAAATAAATTTTAGGAGATCTCTATTTGGGCCCCTTAATATATTTAAAATTTTTTATTATGTCCCCCTGAACCCCGTTTTTCCTTTTTAAATTTAAAAAACCCCCAACCGTGCTAAAAACCCTTTTGGGTATTGCGTCCACCCTTTTAGATTTCTCCCGGTAGCATCTTGAGAAAACTTTTAAAAAATTTTTAACCCCCAAAAAGAGGTTAAGCCCTTACCCGGCCCATAGTTTCCAGGATCAATTTTTTTTCCCCCTTTTTTGAAAAATTGGGGAAAAACATTTTTCTATGCGGGCCCAAAACCCTTTTTGGGACATCCCCTTTTTTTTAATTTGTCCATAAAAATTTTTAAAAATAGGGGGCCCATCTATCAATTACTTAACTTTCTTAGGGACACGGGGGGTGTTTTTTCCCGTCAGGGCCTGGGGTTTGTCTATTTTTTAAACTTCTAAGGGGGAGCTTGCACTTCTTCCTGGGTTTTGGGCAAGAAACATTTTTAAATTGGAAATTTTCCTCCCCTTTCCCCTTTTCTCATTTAACCCTGAAGGGGATCCTCCTCGGTAAATACAAATGGGGGAAAAAAAATTGTTTTAATAGGTTTTTTCTTTCTTTCCCCATTGCCCCCCACGTCTCTCCCCCAGTACTTTTTTAAAAAGGGAACATTTTTACATTTTTTTTTTTTTTTTTACCTTTTAATTTTTGTTAAAAATATTTTGGGGGGTTTGTGTTACTTTTATGGCAGTACATCTTTCTGTCTCCCCTTTGCTGCCCCTTTAAACTTTTTTTTTTACAAATTTTTTTTTTTCCCTTTTAGTTTTTTGTGCTTTCACTGCCTCCTGTTTTTGTTGCTGAAAAAATTTCTTTTTGTTTTTATTGCCTCCTTTTACATCTTGTTGATCACATCGGGGTTTTTCCATTTTTTTTTAATTTTTTTTAACCTTTTGGTATTTTAAACCCCTCAACAGTGGGCGTCCCAAGATGTTTTTTAAAAAATTTTCCCATTTATTTTTTGTTTTGCTATTTTTTTAAAAACCCTTGTCCCCGTCATTAGGTTTAGGGCCTTCTCTAAGCGGGGAAAAAATTAGCCCTTCCCCAAATTTCAGGGGTTTTTTTTTGGCTCCATGACCAAAAAGGGTCTATTGAAGGGGTTTTAAAAATAGTACTTTTTTTATTATGGGTACATTTTTCCCTAGGTCCCCCCCAAGTGGGGAAACCCTTTGTTAATCCGGGCAGTCTATTTGTCAATTTTTTAAATCCAGAAGGGCCTTTCCTTTAGTTGGGTCTTTCACATTTGGGAAAAGGGAAAATTTTCTTTTTAGTTATAGGGCAAAAACATGTTTTTCCCTTTTTTTTTGGGGCTTAAAAGGGTTTTAGATTCCCAAAAATTTTGTCTGGGTGGTTAAAGTCGCCCTAATTTAAAACCTCATTTGATTAGATGCTTCATTTATTTGCTGAGGAGCATATCCCTTTTGGGTTTTGTTTTTATTTGGGGGTTTAGCAGACCCCTATTAGAATTAATTTTACTGTTATTACCCCCCTGGTTATATTTACCCAAAAAATAATTTCCACCTGTCCAATTTTAATTTTAAAATGGTTTTTGAGAAGGTTTTTTTCCCGGGCCCAAAAAATGTTTTGGGCGTAGCTCTCGTCCCGCCATGTCTCCCGTTATCCCAATTTGTTTATCTTTTTCTGCAATTTTAATAATTGAGTTCAT
Source organism: Phyllomedusa bahiana (assembly GCA_025379985.1). Lineage (NCBI taxonomy): Eukaryota > Metazoa > Chordata > Amphibia > Anura > Hylidae > Phyllomedusa > Phyllomedusa bahiana. Next base: position 5,709 of record JAODAL010016093.1, read on the forward strand.
TTATTTTTTTTGGTCAGACTCCGGGGATTGGTTAGCTTTCAATTTTGAGATTTTTCAGCTTTTTAAATTTCCCTTTTTAATATTTTTTTTAATATTGTACACCCCTGATTTATTTTCTAATTTCCAAAACTCTTTTATATTCACTAAACTTTCACGCTTATTTTGTGTAGTTTCCCCCCCCCCAGGGCCCTTTGTTTAAATTCCTCCAACTTCCTGGCCATTTTGTCCCCCAAAACAGCTGCCCCCCTTTCCCCCTTTTGGAAACCCGCCAGTCCCTAGCGTTGAGTCTGTAGGGAAGGGCAGAAAATAGCCCAGTTCTCCCAAAAAACCCAAAACCCCCTTTCCTACAAACCCAATTTTTTAGCCACTTGTTTTACCTCTTTAATTTCCCCTGGGCCCCTTCTGGTGTGGCCCCTGGAACAGGTAATTTTTGGGAAATATTAAATTGGAGGGGCCCCCCGCCTTGAGCTTTTTGCCCCAAGTCCCTGAAATCATTTTTAAGGACACTCCCCCTCCCTTAAAATTTGTTTTGGTGCCAATGTGGACCATGAAAGGGGATTCTCACACCGCCCCACCCGCAAATTTTCGTGGTCCCCGAAAATGTCGAACCGGGCCCCCAAAGGGAAAACAAAAATACTGTTCGGGGATCCCGGTTTTTTTGTGGCGATTTCCCTTTTTGTTTCCCCTTTTAAAAGGGAGTCCCAACTACGGGACCCGTCTAGCCTGAACCCGCACTCCTATTCCCCCTCTTACTGGAAACCCGGAAGGGGGAGTGTCTTGCTGAGCACTTTTATTTTGAGCCCACATCCCTTTATCCCCCAATCTTGCAAAATTTTTTGGGGTGTACCCGTTTAGGACTAGATTCCCCTTTACATTTTTCCCTTACCCTTTTTTTTTGTTTTCCTAGTTGCTGCCTCAGTTCCTGGCACCTCATGTCCCCTCCTCCCCAGCATCTACACCCTTTCGAGTGATTGCTCAGGGGAGCAAAAAAACTCGCTTCCAGTTGGAATGGATCTCGTGTTGGGATTGCTCATTTGATTTCCCGGTTTCGGGCTTCTAATTTGCAGTTTCCCACTTTTTTTGGACCCAGTATGGACCTCGAACTGTTGGTCAAAGGGTGGCAATTTCATTTGGGAAGGTTGTGCCCCTGGACAGCATTGGGCAAACCCTGGAATCATGGGGATGTTACAAAAAAAAAAGAAATTTCGATACAAATATTTAAAATTGTTAATATGCCCTTTCTAAAAGAAACCCAAATTAAAAAACCCCCCAAAATTAAGTCCACACTTAAGAAAACGAACCCCTTGGACAAAACAGGGCACACTCACACGCTCAAATACTGTTTTGGGTACTTATCTTTTAACCCCTTTTAAACCCAAAGCCCGTTTAAACCAGTGCCAGAGCGCAATCTCCTTTTTAGAAAGGGAAAATTGACAGGAATGAAAAAACTGAAAATGTATATTACAAACTTTTCATTATACAACAATATTAAAAAGGATTTTTTCCCATCTTGTTTTCCCACAAAAAACCCCTTCTGAATTCTTAATTGGGCTGAGACCAGGGGGTATATGTTTAGTTGTTGTTTAAAAAGGGTTTAGACAAGCAAAATGATCTGACAAAAACCCTTACCCCAAATTGCCCTTTTGTGTGTGCCCTTGGGAGGTTTTCAAAAGGCAGGTGGGAAACAAATTTTAAAAAAACAGGCCTTGCCAGGAGTGATCATGTAGAGAAAAAATGCTGCATGCCTTGGAACAGTTCTCTATAAGTAAAGTCATTTACATTGCAGTAGCCATGCAAACAGAAGCAAACATGCATGCGCAGAAATGTGTGTTCTCGACAGCCAGGCCATAGGCAATATCATAATTACAGGGCATGCCTAGCCACTGCTGTGGTCAGGAACCTAAGCAATGAGCAGTACACAATGAAGATGATATCTACACAAGACAAGGTGGAGGAAGCACTATTGATAATAACATATATTTAGAAAATTGCTTATTTTTTACTGCTTAAAGAGTTTTTCTCCCCACAATGATCAGTGAACATGTAGGCAAAGGTAAATAAGGACTATTACCAAATACCTAGCCATTTTTGCTTTGTTTAGGAGAAAGAGATTTTATCTCTTGCTTGTGTGGACAAGCTTCCCTAGGTTACCAACATCTCTCTCTTCTCTCATTGCTCTAGCAACTCTGTCCAACTACGGTAACTCACTCCCTGCTGAGTGTTATCAGTAAAACAGGAGCTTGTTTATCTATGTTGCTGACATACTTTAAAGGGGTTGTCACGCTACAAAGATTAGCTTTCAACATGTTGGGAACACAAAAAAAAAAATGTTTTCCAAATATATCGCGTTGTTGATTTTTTTTGTTTGTTAAGTTGCTACAAGTGATTTTATAAACTTCTGTGCTCTCTTTGGTTCCCCAAGTGACTGATGTGTGCACCTGCTGTTTGTTTTATCTGATAGCGGGGAAACGACATCATCAACAGGTGTGGGAAAGCACAGAACCCCGGGACAGTGAGAGGTTGTTTGTTTTTATATTGATAATTTCAGACTTTAAAACCCCCGGGAAGTAATTTTATTACAGAGGTCTGAATATATGGAGCTCATATGCTTATTACAGACAGCTTGACCAGGAAGTGACAGAAAAAAGAAACATTAGTTCATTCATGCATCCTATGAAACTTTGAGATGAGACAACCCCTTTGACCGTTTAGAGCTCTGTAGTCTTGTGCATTACAGTTTACAAACCTCTTGCACTCATGTAACTTAAACAGGCTCAGGCTAGGAAATGAAGAGCTGCTATGTTAATCACTGCTGTAGAACCCCCCCACAGTCTGAACAGGAAGTGGGAGCCTGAATCTGGCTGTGAAGAGCAGGTTCTGTAAAATAGCATAGTGAAAACAGCCCTTTAAGGGCTGGACCTCTAACCCCTGATGAAGCCAGTTTAGCTGGTGAAACATGTTGGGGAGGTCAGGCATGACGTTTTAAATTGTGATTTACATGTCTAAAAGTGTCACCCGCTGCCGAGGGTGTCACAAGGGGCCTTATTTGTTTTGTGTCCATTAGATTGGGACGGACTGCCCAAGTAGGAGGCTTGGGAACCCCTTACTGGGTTAGTAAATTGCTGTATATATAAGGCTTTCCTATTTGTGGGTTTCCCCCTTGAAAAGAAAAGGAGCTATTTCCTTTCCTTCAGAAGTAGAAAGGGTTAAATGGTGAGGTTAGAAATCAGGTTTTTAAATAGTGCTTATAGAAGTTAAGTGTTATACATAATAAAAGTTACGTTTTAGTGTTTTATAGATAGAGATCTGATAGAGCTTAAGTTCGCCTATGGCAAAATATTAAATATAGCAGCCCTTTAAGATTCCCATTTCAATATTGTGAGATTGGAATAACCCTTTAGGTTTTTATTTAATAAAATATTGTAAATTGAGAAAGATTTTGAGTGCTGCATCTTGGTCAGTAGGATGTAGCTTCTCCAGGTCAGTTGTGAAACATAGTTCCAACTACATAGCCTTGGTTCACTCTGCTTCCTTTAAGCTATATAATTGTAAATATTATTTAGATCTTGTAACGTTATACTGTCTATTTATCTCCTAAAATGTGAATAATGAAGTGTGAAAACAGAGCTTTCCATCCCACTTTGCTGTTGATAGAAAACACAGACATCAGGGATTTTATTAAAAATGTTTTTAATTAAAAGGGAATATAACCCTCCCCGAACACTCTTTTTTTTCAATACTTTTTCCATACACACATTTTGGGTTATTCGAAATATGTTGTTAAAGTTAGACTTTATAAAAAATTTTTTTTTGGTTTCAAAAAATTGCTGGGGGGGAAAATATATTAATGAAAGGGACACTCCTTCAACCTTGAGGGGGTTTTTCTCCCGACGAAGCTTGTTTCTTGGGGGCCAAAAAAGTCATTTTTAGTGTCAGCGAGTGAATGGCTAAAAATTAAAAAGGATTGTTTAAAATTAGAAAAGGCCCATTAAGACAAAAATTATCAAGATATTATTTGGCCCCGGGCATTGTCGATCACGCATTATCCGATAGATTTCATAATGTCTGAAGTCTGGCTACATGATTTGACAACATTTAGACAGTTTAAGACATGAGTGAAATGTGTAATAAGATGTCAGCATGGTAGAAATTAAACACAGTAGAAGTCAAAGGGCTTATGTTTGGGAAAATGCAATAAATATAATGCTGCCATTCTACTGTGATTTACAGATGTGTCAAAGCAGGGAAGCAAATGCAAATATAAATAGTTGTTACTGTGAATATAATATAAAAATAAAAATTAGAGCTAACCCTAGCCATAGTAAAAGGGGGTTCCTATTTGGCCTTTTTTACAGAAGTTGCTCCCTCCTGATTCCGACTCCCATTTCCTGTGGGTGTGGAGGTTAAAAGCAGTGCTATATTTCGCTCGTGCCCTATTTCTAGCTGTGCCTGTTAGGGGGGGGTCACGGCTTTTTTGGGGTAATTGCCCCGCGTTAAATTGGGGTGGGGGGGGGGGGGGGGGGGGGGGGGGGGGGGGGACTTTTTTTCCAGCACGTTTAGCCGCTGGTATTAATGCACTTATTCCCCCGCGGCGTATTCCCCCGAGGGGAAGAGGAGACGTAATCCATAGTTTCTATGAGAACTGTGGTTTCCGAATGCTGGGACGTATTCACCCGTAATTTTTGGCACCCCGGGGCGGGGAAATTAGATTGAAATAGTCCTATTTTAAGCCGTGTGAACGTAGTCTTACAGGGCATTAGTGATCGAGGGGTTTTGAAAAGGAATCACACTGTCCAAGCAGGATGTTTGACTATAAACCTGAGCTACCAGAGCTGTATTTGTCATGAAAGGAGGCTTCTAGTGAAAGAAAAAAACTTACATGTTGCCAAGGCACATGTGGTGGGAGTGATTTTCTCTGTGTTTAATACACAGCCAGGGCTGAAGCTATAGGGAATTCAGAGGTGGTAGTCGCAGCCAAGCCCTGGAGCCTGAAGGGGCCCAAAGGTTACTTTACCACATAAGAAGTAATCAATATAATAAACAGCACATGGTAGATGGGGGCTCTTTTATAGATTTTGAATTGGGATCCAGGAGCTTTACGTTACACATCTGCGCACAGCCATGTGCTCTGCAGACCTAACAGGATGGAGCAAAGCTTCTCCCTGGTCAGTATCTCAAAGGGAGTTAGAAGCAAGCTCCTTTCTGCTGTTAAGACACAAGAAGAAGTGTGGTCACAGCCCCGCCCCCCTTAAAGGGGTTTTGCCAGGACATGCCTTATCTGCTAAGAAGCTAATGTAAACAAAGCCATGCTGAGCTAAGAGAGCGAGAGACACAGCCAGAGCACAGAGCCATGCATAAGGGATCGTGTGAAATTTGTTCACTCAAATAATCAAATATAACTAGTGGATTCTGTTTACAAAAGACAACACCTTTTCTCCAAAGCAGCTGAAAGCTTCTTCATGTTCTCTGTCATCAGATAAAGCAGGGATCTACTCAGATATTCACACTACAACGAGTGGATTTGTAAAAAAAGATAACAGATTTCTACCGGTCCCTTGAAAGCTTCTTCAGCTCCCTTTCATAGATAAGGTTCTCTGCGCAAGTACGGCCAGCAGCTCTTGTAGGTGTATCTAATAGAAGTTTTTTAAGTAACTAAAGGGCAGGTAAGGGCAGCCTGTAGTCTCTCAGGCGGCATTTTTGTAATCACATATATTTAGAAAAGTGATTAAATACCCATTTTGGAGGATCCCACGTCAACTTTACATCGTGGCAAAACCCATTTAAGAGCAGGGCTGTCTTAACAGTATTATGGGCCCCTGGGCCGAGCCCCCCTGTAGGTGTTATAGCCCCCCTGAAGCTGATATAGCCTCCCTGTAGGTGATATAGCCCCTCTGTAGGTGATATAGCCCCCCCTGTAGGTAATATAGCCTCGGTGTAGATGATATACACCCCCTGTAGTTGATATAGAACCCTGTAGATAAAAAAATATATTAAAAAATGCTCATTCTCTCTCCGAGCTCTCTCACTGGGGACATCGCTTCAGGGATTTCATAGGCCAGAAGACTACGGTCTGTCAGCCCAGGAAATACAGCTGTTTAAAGACGCAGTGGGTCCAGTCTTGCACACTGACGTGCAGCCCGAACCCACCACAAGGGTCGTGGCGTCGTGGCACATCACTGGTAAGGGTAGGCTGCTGCCTGCGCGGGCCCCCTGTGCTCATCGGACCCTGGGCAACCGCCTACCCTGCCCAATAGAAGAGATGGCACTGCTTAAGAACAGAAAGATGTGGTTGTGAAGGGAAGCTTGTATAAAGAAACAGGGAATAAGATCTGCTCTAACTCTGAAATGAAGCAAAATTAGATCAGCATATTCGGTAATAATCTTTATTTACCTACGTTTTTAAAGTTAAGCAATGAGATCAAAATATCCCTTTAGTCGTTGCTATAATTTTGTTTATTGTTCAACTGTGTCTGAAGTGAAAATCTGAGCAACTTTGCAAAGAAAAATTATCCTATTCTTTTGTGCCTACAACTCCTACACATAACATGCATAGTTTTAAAATGTGGTTAAATGACATGTCCTCTTTATTTCCTGCAATAAGAAATTAAAATAGTTTTTATTGCTTTATTATTTATAAACAAAAAAGTTTTTTTTATTTTATATATATTTGCTTTGCATTTTTATTTGTTATTGAGGCAAAGAGAATGTTTTATTTTTTTAATAAAGCCACTGGCTGCTTTTACAACTGATGAGCACACGGCAATTGTATCAGAAGAGTGCTAATCTGGTAACTAAGGCTATGTATACACTGCAGTGGACAAAAAACGACCGGGAAAACGAATAAACTAAAACGTTAATGAAACTGAGTTTTTGCCCACTGCCTGTCAAAAAACAGCTAAAAAAAAACTGCCTTTTATTGGCGCCTTTTTAGTTTTTTGGGGGGTTTTTTGAAGAGTTTTTTGGAGCTCTTTGCTTGCTTTTAATGTATGCACAAATTAAGCCATTGGATGTAAGCTACACCCTACAGGTTTGGAGTTAACTTTGTTAGTAGTCACTTCCTTTAGATCACTGTAGCCATTGTGAGACATTGTCCTTTGTGTGCTCCCTGTGTGCTAGTTACTTTATTAAAATTTTGCCCCAGATTCTTTGCACCAAAATCCACTAAAACCAACTTTTATCTCTCCATACAGCAAGATAACTGTATTAGCATCAAAATCTGTAAAGAAAGGTTTTTAGTGGCAAAATGCAAAAAAAAGCTTTATTGAGCAATATTTGTAAAAAAAACATTTTTAGTGTCAGAAGCGAGATCACTTTATTAGCAGCAAATCTTTTAAAAGATACAGATTTTAGCACCAAATCTGTAAAAAAACTTTAATTTGCCGCCGAAATCCATAAAAAAAGTATTTTTTTGCGTCAAAAGCTAGATCGCTGTATTAGCCCCAAAATCCAATAAAAAAACGGATTTTGACGCCGAAATCCGTAAAAAACGTATTTTTTGGCGTCAGAAGCGAGATAACTTTATTAGCGTCAAAATATGTTCAGTAAAGAATTTTATAGCCAAAATCCATAAAAATATGGATTCTGGCACTAAAATCCGTAAAAAAACGTATTGTTAGCGCCAGAAGCGAGATTATTTTATTGGCGCCAAAATATGTTGAGTAAAGGATTTTAGTGGCAAAATCCATAAAAACACAGATTCTGGTGCCAAAATTCATAAAAAACATATTTTTAGCGCCAGAAGCTAGATAACTTTATTAGCACCAAAATATGTTAAGAAAAGGATTTTAGCACCAAAATCTGTAAAAAAAAACGGATTCTGGCACCAAAATCGTTTAAAAAAACGTATTTTTGGCGTCAGAAGCTAGATAACTTTATTAGCACCAAAATATGTCAAGAAAAGGATTATAGCACCAAAATCTGCAAAAAAATGGATTCCGGCGCCAAAATCCATAAAAAAACGTATTTTTAGCGAAAATAATATGAATTGCTCAAAAATCGTTAGCGGCCCAAGCATGATTTATTTTCTTACAAAGGTACAAAAAAGGACACATCAGAACTTGTATGCATAATTTGATCAGGTATACCTTTGTTACACCCACTATAGGGGGACTTGGGTCTCCTGGGAGGGTTTTCATTGAAAAATCGCTGCAAAAAAAGTGCCAAAAAAAGTTTTCCCGGCGCTTTCCATAGACTCCTGTAGTAAATTTTCTGCCCGGCTCTGGCGTTCTTTAGAGCATGTTGCAAAATACAACCAGTAAAAAAAAATAGCAGAAAAAAGAAGCTCAGTGGAGACAGCAGGAGGGCTTTACAATAGAGTCTATGGGAGATGATTACAGTTGTTTTTCCAGTGTTTTTAGAAAATGAAAAATGCTGAAAAAACGGACGTTTTTCTGTGCAGTGTAGACAGAGTCTAAGGGTGACGCTTCTTCTCTTTAATTTTGGTCTCTAGTGATGGTTGATAGCTGTCACTTACAACCAGCACCTGCCAAAGCCCACTCCATACTTCCTTTCTGACATTTTGACATACAAGTACATCAAATATCCAGAATAGATTAAGGGGAACCCGTCATGTTAAAAATAAAATCTGCCACCGCATGCTGTAGAGCAAGGGGCGGCTAAGCAGACTGATATATAGTTTTAGGGAAAAGATTCTCTATAATTATAATTTATTGACCTAACAATGTGCTAATTGTGGGCCTAAAGGTCCAATGGGCGGTCCTACTTGGTGACTCACAGCCATTCCTATGTGCACATAGGGAAAATTGTCGTTTACTGACTGAGACTGCCCACTGGACTCTTAAAAGGGTTTTCTCACTAACTGTTTCATAGAGCCAAAAACAGCTTTCATTCATGCATCCTGTCTCTTCCTAGTCAGGTTGTGAGTGATTAGCATATCAGCTCTGTATTCAAAGGTCTGCTAATTACTCTGACATGAGAGCAGGAGACGTTTATCTAAAGTCCAGAAAAGCTTCAGAGCTCAATGTAAAGTAGTTTCCTTCCTTGTTAGGTCAAATAACACTCAAGATCTCAAGCTGCTGGCAGTTCTGTGTGCTGATCTGTGTGATGATGTCACACCCTGCTATCAGATAAGTCAAATAGCAGGGAAGAGCAGGGCAGATGACAGTAATCTAGAGAAACCTGTGTGCACTCAGAGCTGGTAAAATCTCTCTTATCTCCTCAACAAAGCAAAATAAGTAAATCAAAGTATTTGGAAAAAGTCCTCTTTTACCATTACCTACATGTTGAAGGTGAAACTTTGTAGTGAGACAACCCCTTTAAGCCCAAAATAGCTTTTTGGTCGATAAATGATAAGTTATATAGAATCTTTTTCACAAAACTATGCATCAATCTGCTCAGCTCCTCCTACTCTTCAACTTGCAGATTGGACAGCACTTTTAATATGATAGGTTCTTTTTAACTGCCTAGCAAGCGATATACAGCGATCGGGGCGCATACTGTACGCACCGTAATACGCTGTGTGTTTTAGGAGTACGCACTTCGAGCGTACTTCTAAAGCATGGGGGGGGGGGCCTGGCCCCCAGTGTACAATGCGATCATTTTGTACACCAGGGAAGATGAGATGTAAATCATAGTTCTCTATTACCGTAATTGCGGCATGCATTTCGGCTGTATTCAAGTGCAAATACGCTGCGAAATGCAGGCCATAATTACGCTGTGTTTATTGGATTAATTCTAAAGTTTAGTTGGAAGTCATGTTACTGTTAATGTAGGCAAAGTGATTGAAGATTATTACCATACACATTGCTGTTCTGATTTTGCTTCCCTTCAGAGGTAGAAAAGTTCTTATTTCCTGCTTGTGTACACAAACATCCATAGGTTACCGACCACCTCTTTCTGTTCTAACAGTCTCTAGCAATAGTGGCTGGCATGATGATGTCACTCCCTGCTGTGTCTCATCAGCAGCACAGGAACTAATTTATCTTACTAACTGACAAACTTTAACCCTTTTTGCTCTTTAGCCCTTTGCACTGCTGTTTACAAACCTCCATCACTAATGCCCCTCTAACAGACTCAGCTAAGAATAGCAGAGCTGATATACCAATTACTGCTGTAGAACCATCCACACCCTACCCAGGAAATGGGAGTCTGAAGCTGGCTGTGCTTCAGTGAAACAGCATGGTGAGAACACCTCTTTCTTACCTGGGAAAGTTTGTGTACATAAGCAGGAGATAAGATCTGCTCTATCTCTTTAAGAAAGCAAAATCAAATCAGCAATGTATTTGGTAATAGTCTTTATTTACGTTTAGATGTTTAAAGCTAATCATTGTGGTGAGAAAACCCCTTTTAGGATGTTCAGTTACTATTTTCACAATCAAATCGCCATAATTCACATGTAGGGAATGTTCCTCCACACCACAATTAAGTATTTCCTCTGTCAACAACATGCACGTCAACACTGAACAGGATTACACTCATTTCCCTTGCTGGTATTCTTTCTGTTATCACCCAGGCTCTGCTATGATACAATACAGTATAAACATTTCCTGTAGTGGAAACATATTAAAAAACTATTACATATAAGACCATTAATATAGTGGTTACACCACTGAACACTTGTATAGTGGCGCAGTAGTTATATAATATCTGTGTATTCCGTATTGTTAAAGCAAGAGTAGGGTATATTATTCCCCGGATTGTTGTGGGCCATATGTCTCTTCTTGTATGCTGGTTATACAAGATGCCTGTTCTTAAAGGGGTTGTCTCCTAGTTTTACAGAGTCACAGGCAGCTTCAGCCTCGCACAGCTTGGTCAAGCTGTGTGTGGTTATATAGCAGTCATTTGCATATTTAGCTCATCTATAACTAGCTGACCCATTACAGTGACATAAGTGCAGAAGATTTAATCTGTGTAAGCAAAGCTACAGAGCGTCAAAGAGTGAAAACAATTCCTTATCAGAGGTTAGAGATAAGGACTTTGCTCCAACCATGGTGACATCACTCTTTGCTCTCTGTCTAATCAGGAAGGGAGTTCAGGTCAGTAACCAGAAAAACCTGTGTACACTCAGAGCAGATAAAATTTGTCTTATCTCCTGACCAAGGCAATAACAAGAGAACAATGTTTTTAGTTAAAGTCTTCAATTACCTTTCCCTACACAATGCTAATCATTGTAGTGAGAAAACCCATTTAATGCCTTTCAATGGCACTGCTTATTTCTGACACTTCCATTGTCATTTGTTTAGTTGCAGACATCTGCTTTATGATCTTTAGGAGAGCACTGTTATGTAGAGATATGTATCGTCAGCTATTCATCTCTAACTTTCAACTCAAAAATTCACATAAATAGGTAACATTTATAAAGTAATGTAACTATATTATCAGCTTGAATAGTAACAGTGATGCTGGCAAACGCTCAGATGTGCTTTAGGACATAAATGATGAATTTAATGCGTTTCTGCCATTGGCTCTGCAGAAGGTAATTACCTGAAAAGTGCTACTAGAGAAGAACCAGGCATGAGACAGAAACTTGTTCTCTATTCATTATTTGGTGTGTTGTAATTAAAGAACAACTTCACTCAAATTATTTTTCCTCAGTGGTGCAATGAAGAATTATAAAAATACCGATTTTACTTATTTCTGTTTTTTATACTTAATTTTAGCCCAATAAAACTGAAACAACTTTATTTTTGTTACTGTGAAAGATAGTTTTGTGTGGTTTATTTCCCCATGGGCAAGGCACAATGTTTTAATAGCCAAATGAGACCAGGGGAGAGAAGTGATAAATGCTTTGAGTCTTATCTGTGTCCCACAAGCACTGTAGATTTTTTTCTGCAAGGGACAGTCAGGGGCGCACGAGAAGACACAGAATGAAGCCCTGATGCTGGTCCCAACCACTGTCCCTGCCTCTTGGGGGTACCCGACTCCTTACCAGGTCGGCCCCAACCAAAAGGCTGAGAGCTACTCAGAGCCAAGTGAGACACAAGACGCAGACGAACAAACACAGAACAAACAGGGGAATTCAGACAGGCCAGGTCAGCAACGAACGGGCAGTGCAGTACAGAAACAGGTGACAGAAGAGTAACGAGAGTCCAAGCCAAGGTCAAGAGGTGCAACAGAATCCAAGCAGAATACTGACGAACTGTATGCAGAGAGAAAACCATATAGCAGGCAAAGAAGAAAGGAAGCTGAGTCCTTTTATACTGAACAGGAGAAGGTAGAACAGAAGTGATAGGTAACCAGGAATGTCAATCAAACAGGAACAGGTTAACTCCACAAGTGCTTGAATCCTGGCCACAGGCGTTGGCCAGGAATCAATTAAGCATAAAGAGCTACAGGACGGAGTTCACACTAGTAGCAGATATACACAGAATTAAGTCATAAACCACGGTTTATGTCATACCGGCTGTGGCCAGCGACCAGAGCCAAAAGCCGGGGGTCACGATCATGACAGACAACTCCTATTTGTGTTACCCATTGGGGCTTGGGACCCCAGTTTTTTAGCTAAAGCAGATCAAGATAGGCTATGTATTATGTGATTGTTGTCATTGATTTGAATGTAAGATCAGTTTCACATAAGAGTAAGGCTTCATCCACATCATATTTTTGGCCTCTGTTGCTGGTATCCATCAGGATGTCTTGAAAAAGGTGGCCTGACATATACCACAGTGAGCCATGGGGGTCTAGAGGGCAAACACAGTCTTTTTAATACTTTGCTCTATTTCAATCATATATGCTTCGTGTTCTTGGCAAAAAAAAGTGGTCTACAACCTATAAAATGTATATAGTACTTTTAGGAATAAAGCAAACATACGTCAAAAGAGATTACACTTGCCTTATAGATCACTCTGGCTCCACTGCAGTATACATCAAGATACCTTTTTCAAGATAACCGGACAGATACCACCGACATGTGAATGGAGCTAAATCAGGCAAATTTCTGTGTCTATGTTATTGCATCAGTTCCTGACCACACAACAGGGCTTATTACTCAAAGTAACAGCATAATAAGACTATCAATTTGAAGGACCAGAACTATGGTAGAAATGGTTAGGCTTGTATGGTATTGCTCTAATACTGCATTACCTGCATGGAGAATATGTGGCCAGTTGGAGCTCCCCAATTAATCATCAAGAGTTACAGGAACTGGACTTGCTGTGATTGGCTGATCACTGGGGTTTCTATCTCTAAGGGGTTGTCCCTCTCCATTTTTACGTAAGAGTTTACTGCTGCACCTATTAAAAAAAAACACAAAAAAACAACAACAAAAAAACGTACTCCCCTTTGTGTCTGCCAGTCCTCTCCTCAGGTCTGTTGATTTCTGGCTCCCGGCAGCTAGTTTGTGCTCACTGTTGATTTCACTTGATTTCATCGGGCAATGCCACATGACAATGATTAGAGGCTGCAATGTGCATGAGTTGACCGTCATGAGATAGAAGTGAAGACTGAGGAATGCAAGCAGACACATGGCTGTAACGATGGTCAGTACAGAGGTGAATATATGTTTTTTTTTTTTTGTTTTTAAGTGTAGCAACATAATTTTACTTAAAACGGAAGATGGACAACCTCTTTAAGAGAAGGATTGTCTATATAAGATAACCTCTCTCATTATAGTCAACAGTCATATTTTCCAAACAATATGGAGTAGAAGACCTAACCAAATAACACATAATGAATACATTATGGGCGACATGTATGATTTTGGTGCCCAGGCGCCATTTTGTTTGCATGCATTAGAATGCACCTGAATCTATGAACCAGTTCTACTGCGGGTCATAAATTCAGCGCTTTCTAGCTGCTAAGCAACAATTCTGGCTCAGGTAAACTTTTCAAGTGGTTTACCTGCTCCAGCAGTAATGCACCTGGATTTACCGATAAACAGTCATAAATGTGTAGATTCATACGGTTGTAGTGTGACACGCCTCCAGTACGCCCCGCTATCTCAGGCGTATTACAAAGTGGCGCGGGTGCTTTGTAATGCGCTTAATATTGGAGTGTGTCTGCTTAAAAATAGAGCGAACGGAGCTGCGCCAGTTTTCGGGCTAAAAAAATGCCAGACTTCTGGCGCAGCAACCATTCATACATGTCACCCTAAATGTACAGTAGATTCAAATTATTTAAAATCAATATTGTTAAGAGCTGTTATTGACTGCTTAGGATATAAGCTGAAATATTTGAACACATGGGTTTCCTCTCAATATAATGTCATGATTCATGAGGCAATTAAACGCATCTGATTTATCACTCCATTGTATATCTGTAATTCCTGATAAGCACTACTAATGTTCCAGGGGTCCTGCAAAAGCTAGGAACATGGCGTATTTTGGAGAAGGTAAAGGGTCGATTCACGTGGATAATGTTAAGTGTACTGGAAATGAGAGATCTTTGGCAGACTGTATTAAGGAAGATATTGGAAAGCACAACTGTCGCCATAGTGAAGATGCTGGAGTGATCTGTGATTACTTAAGCAAGAAAATGATGACTGTAGAACACAAAGGTGGGTTCTGCGTACCACTTGTTTTTTCTTGTTCTAGAATGAAATGTATATACATAAATGTGTATATATATATACATATATATAATGCATAAATGTGTGTGTATATATATATATATAAAATGGGCAAGGTTTATTCTGATCTCTGATTCCATGTCGGACAGTGAGAAAAACATGCATATGTGTCTTTTTGTATAATGTATGTAAACTTCTGGTTTCAGCTGTAAGTGTATATATATTGCATTAAAAAACTAGAGATTTTTGGGGTGTCAGTGCAAAAAAACAAAAACTTCTGCCATTGTTTTTTGGGTTTGTTATGCTTTAGAAATGGCATTAACTTTATTTTACTCGTTAGTATGATTACAGCAGTACCAAGTTTATATAGTTTTGATTTTTTTTTACTTTTCCAAAATGAAAAAAAAAAATTCATGTCCCCATATTATAAGATCAATTACTTTTTTACTCCACAGTTGCATAAAGGCTTATTTTTTTTTCCTGATTTGTAGGTTTCATTGATAACATTTTGGAGTATATTTCTTACTTGAGAGGTTTTCCCATCTGGTCATTTAGGCTTCCTGACTTTCTGTGTCTCTGTACAGCAGTGGAGACAGGGGCATGTCTTCTTTGCCATTCACGCAAATGGCACTCCAAAATGGTACTCCGTCTGAACCTGCATGCCAGAGGCGTAACTAGAAAATCTTGGACCCTACAGCAAACTTTTGAATGTGAACCCCCCACCCCTCCCTCGCTGACCACGAACATTTAGTGGGACCTCTTAAGTCATGTAGTTACTAGATAATACAAGGAGAGAATATCTCAACATAGATATCACCATCATACTGCTACCAGTATGATCCCACTATACCAAGAGCAACATTACCAATAATGCTACTGCATGTGGACCTGATAATACCTACAGAACACAACTACAAATTACAGCCAAATAGTGACTGAATAATACCACTGTACTATTACTGAACAAAGATCAGTATACAAAGACCTATATTACCGCCATATAGGCGTACACAAGTATCCTACAGACTGTGTATTACCACCATACAGTGACCATATAGTGGTAGACACCAGTGTACATAGGCTCTGAAAACTGTATGTAACCACCATAGAGTGACCATATAGTGGTAGATAACAGACTCAGTAGACATATAGGGGATTACAGTGCAGTCACATCTTGTGACTCACAGGTGACGTTTCTCTGAGGAGTCGTTGACTTTCCCTTTTGTTCTGGGTCCGGTCCAGACTGCCATGAAGACTTCTCCTGGCCACCACTCATCCCTTCAGATTTGGACACAAATATATTAGAATCCTCACTTTCCCAGCACCTCACTCCCTGCCCCCCACCTCTTTACTAACTTCCAAGAAGTGGCAGAGCGGGTACAGGCTTCACCCACTGCAGAACAGAGGATTCACCTCCTGGAGATTGTGTTAAAGCTATTTCCTGTACCCATCAGAATCATGTTACCAGGTAGAACCCCATTTGGTAGGCCCTAGTTGGGTAGGTTGGTAGACTCCAGGTAGGTAGGTAGGCAGCACATAGGCCCCAGGTAGGTAGATTCGTCCTAGGTGGGTAGGAAGGAGTTAAGCAGATCTCAGGTAGGTAACCTACAGGTAGGTAGATTGGCCTTAGGTAGGCATCCCCCAAGTAGTGTGCCCCATTTAGCAGTAGGCAGTAGGTAAATAAACTATAGGGGGTCCCAAATAGGCAGGCGATAGGGGGGTTGCTTTTAGATAGTCAGTGTTTACCTATATGGGCTATAGGGGGCCCATATAGGTAGGGTTTAAGTAGGCTATAGGGTCCCCATATATGTAGACAGGCAGGGTTTATGTAGGCTACAGGGTCCCCATAGGGGCAGGCAGGCAGGGTTTTAGTCAGTTAAAGGGGCTCCATATAGGTAGGCAGAGAGGGTATAGGTAGCTATAAGGACCCAATATAGGTAGGCAGGCCAAGTTTAGGTAGATGTAGGGGCCCATATAGATAGGCAGGCAGAATTTAGGTAAGGTATAGGGGACCATGTAGGTAGGTAGGCAGGGTTTAGGTAGTTATAGGGGCCATATAGGTAGGCAGGAAGGGTTCAGGTAGCTACGTGGGACCCATACAGGTAGGTAGGGTTTAGGTAGTTATAGGGGCCCATATAGGTAGGCAGGGTTTAGGTAGCGTATAGGGGCCCATATAGTTAGGTAAGCTTTAGATAGCTATAGAGGCCCATATAAGTAGGTAGGCAAGGTTTAGGTATCTATATGGGGCCATATAGGTATGGAGGGTTTAGACAGGCTTTATTAATGTTAAAAAAAATAAGAAATAGCTTGCTTATCTCTTTCCATGCTCCCACGATGCAATGCGCTCCCAACCAGCAAGTCTCTGTGCTCGGCATGATGATGTGACATCATCGCGCTGCCCACGTCAGCACTGTGGACTGGTGCCTGGTAGGCTTAAGGCCTAAGGTCTTAGGCCTACCAGACATATTAGCAGAATAGAGTGCCAGGATGGCTCCACTCTGCTAAGACTGGACAGTCCTGACTTTGAAAGCTCGGGACAGAGGGTCCGGGCGTTCAGAGGCAGGATGCACTGGGCGCACAGCTCTGCTCACCCCACTGGCAATGAACTGTTATGTTCATTGCTGGCTGGCCCAGGAGCGGAACTACCGATGCTATGTCTGCTACCCTGGTAGTAACGCCCCTTGTACATACTCAGAAGATAGTTTGTCTTAGAGGGGATACACCACAAAGACATGTTTTGCCTGGTTTGTTATGCTTCAGCTTTCAGTGTGTACAAAAGGGGGTATGCATGATTTCTTTGAACTGCATATCATGTGAACCAGCAGACTTGACATCACCATACCTTTCCCCACAGTGTGCTTACTCTAGTCAAATGACTGTTTACGTAAAGAGCTGTGAGTAGCTACAATGAGTAGTTAGCACTTCTGCCTTTCAGGATAGGGATACTAGGTCAAAATCCCTGCAGGATTTTGTTTTCGCAATGCACATAACTAATTAAGGCTTCTTTTTTCCTTTTATTTATTTGCACTGTTTGTCTAATTAATAAGGAGTACAGAGAACAGGAGTAGAATGACAGTACTTGGAGTTGAACACTCGCTCAGCTGTGAATATATGTGATTACTAAGCAGGGAACAGACTCACAGTAGCTTCCTGAGAGGAGATGTGATGCCTGAGCATGTACGGCCAGGGCTGAGAAGCTCTCATCACTGGTTGGATCCACTGGAGATGAGCTGTAAATTATGGGTTACGAAGGAAGCAGCTCAAACAAAAATGGTGCAGCATTTTTAATAATGATGAATAATGAAAATGTTTAATATTTAAGTAGCAAGCTTCCCGCATCAATTTTAGCTTGTGGTAAAACCTCTTTAAGAGGCAGGGCCAAGAAATAGTATATAACAGGCAAGCGCTTAGGGGCTTCTGCTCATCCTCTGCATCATTCAATGAAGAATGTGGGCTAGGGACTGTTACGCTGCTATAGTACAGAGGCATATCTTTATTTTGTGGCTGGGCCAGGAGCAATCATGTATGCACAGTAATACGAGTTCCCAATAGCTTGGTGATCAGCTAGGCCAGAAACAATTGAATGCTATGGTGGCTGGGAACCTAGGCAATAAACTATTAACAATAAGGAGCAAATGAAGCTGCATGAAGTGAAGGAAGCATTTTAGAAAATAAGAATTATTTATTAAGTTGCATATGTTGAGCTTCTCAACCTTCTTAGACCTATTAAGTGAGATGGGAATACCACTTTAAAGATGAATAATTAAATAAAAATAGATTCAATTCAATCACAGTCTTTTATAGTGATGTACAACATACAAATTGAATACATGCATATCATAAAAACAATAGAAATTTAGCACGATTTTGGTGTTGTACAGGAGAAGGGCTCATTAAAAGAAGAGCAAAGTATTATAAATGTGCCTTCTATTTTTGAAGATTGCAAAAGCACCTTCCTACATCTCTCAACCAAATGGAAATGTTTTTATTAAAAATGGCCTTGTCTTATCTCCCTGTGCCTAAAAGAAGTCCACAGGCAAATGAGTTCACTGTGTCTAGAGGAAGGTCAGAAACTTCATTTACTTGACATTCTCCTTAGTCACAGTCACAGCTGTTCTGTTGAAGCCTGTGGAGTGAAGAAACAAGAAGATACATTATTAACAGCCTCAATCAGAGACAAGTAGGCAACTGCCAAGTTACAGTACCAATTAAAAGTTGGGGGGATGCTATGGGTGCTGTTGCTAGGCAATGATCCTATTTTCCTAGAATAAATGAAGTTTTGCAGATCATAGATTTCTGCAAACAATAGAACTCTAAGGACAGAAGAAACCATTGAGTTCACAGCATGAATAATTGTCACACTTTACTATTTCACATATGTGGAAAGTTTGAGAAACTAATTTATTTGTCATGACAAAGTTTTTAAAGGAACAGTCTAACCCTTACAGTTGACTCTAGGTCCAATATGTATATGTGCGACCTGCATGCCAATTAATGTCCCCCAACATGCTAGCCTGTCATTCTTTCCCTCCCTATGTTTGTGCTAGTTGATACACAACCTGTCAGGTTTCTAAGTGGCCAACTATGTGCTTTGACAAAGGATGTACTAGATTGTCACTTATGTACTCTGAAATAACTACCATTCCTGATCTCTTGGTTTTTCAGATATAACCCTCTCCTTTTCTAGGATGGTTACAAATATACTTTGTTGTCTTTACCACTTGTACAATAACCCTCCACTGGTCTCTCTAAAACATGTATTCTGTAAATTATAGAAATCAAAATTCCAAAACCTCAACATAGGTCCAGCTACTACTGGGTTCACTAAGAATTGGAAAGTTGTTAAAGGGGTTGTCTCACTACAAGGATTGCTTTTTATGTTAAAGATCTTGCACAAACAAGTCACTTTGCAATATGTGTCCATTAACAGTGTCCTACCGATTCCTAGATATCCCCTCTTGTATGGGCTGCATCAGCTCCTCAGGTTGCCATAGCTACAGACCTGATTGATCTCTCCTGATAGGCTGCCAGAACTGATTGCTATAGCTACAGACCTGGCTTCTACTGCAGCCTAGTAGAAGCCAGTAAACACGCCCCTGAATTCAAAGTGAACAGGACTGAGGTAAGATGAATCAATGTAGTGAGACAACCCCTTTAAATCACTTGCAAACCAATGATAGTCTCTTTCCTTGAACAGTTTGCAGCTTCCTGGATATAAGAAAGAGCCAGCTGTTATCTTTGTACATAGGTTAGCAGGCAATCATGATGCTTCCTTCTTCCATTGACTTCTGGATCAGGGTAGCTGCAAGAACTGCTGGGTCTTAGCAAACCCACATCATCAATGTATGGCTTCACTCACATGGCAAATTGTTACACAATTTTCAGTACAGAATCCATTCTAAAGTCCTCCCGTACTCCATTACTAAACCTCTTCCTATTATACAATACCTTGCAAAAGTATTCGGCCCTCTTGAACTTTTCAACCTTTTGCCACATTTCATTCTTCAAATATAAAGATATAAAATTATTTTTTTTTGTGCAGAATCAACAAGTGGGACACAATTGGGAAGTGGAACGAAATTTATTGGATATTTTAAACTTTTGTAAAAAATAAAAAACTGAAAGGGGGGGCGTGCAATATTATTCGGCCCCTTTACTTTCAGTGCAGTCAACTCACTCCAGAAGTTCAGTGAGGATCTCTGAATGATCCAATGTTGTCCTAAATGACTGATGATGATAAATATTATCCACCTTTGTGTAATCAAGTCTCTGTATAAATGCACCTGCTCTGTGATAGTCTCAGGGTTCTGCTTAAAGCGCAGAGAGCATCATGAAGACCAAGGAACACACCAGGCAGGTCCGTGATACTGTTGTGGAGAAGTTTAAAGCTGGATTTGGATTCAAAAAGATTTCCCAAACTTTAAACATCCCAAGGAGCACTGTGCAAGCGATCATATTGAAATGGAAGGAGTATCAGACCACTGCAAATGTACCAAGACCCGGCCGTCCCCCTCAACTTTCATCTCAAACAAGGAGAAAACTGATCAGAGATGCAGCCAAGAGGCCCATGATCAATCTGGATGAACTGCAGAGATCTACAGCTGAGGTGGATAGTCGTACACTGCACAAATCTGGCCTTTATGGAAGAGTGGCAAGAAGAAAGCTATTTCTCAAAGATATCCATAAAAAGTCTTGTTTACAGTTTGTCACAAGCCACCTGGGAGACACCAGACATGTGGAAGAAGGGGCTCTGCTCAGATGAAACCAAAATGGAACTTTTTGGCCACGATGCAAAACGATATGTTTGGCGTAAAAGCAACACAGTTCATCACCCTGAACACACCATCCCCATTGTCAAACATAGTGGGGCAGCATCATGGTTTGGATCTGCTTTTCTTCAGCAGGGACAGGGAAGATATTTAAAATTGATGGGAAGATGGATGGAGCCTAATACAGAACCATTCTGGAAGAAAACCTGTTGGAGTCTGCAAAAGACCTGAGACTGGGACGGAGATTTATCTTCCAACAAGACAATGATCCCAAACATAAAGCAAAATCTACAACGTTCACAAATAAAAGTATCCAGGTGTTAGAATGGCCAAGTCACAGTCCAGAGCTGAATCCAATCGAGAATCTGTGGAAAGATCTGAAAACTGCTGTTCACAAACGCTCTCCATCCAACCTCACTGACCTCCAGCTGTTTTCCAAGGAAGAATGGACAAGAATTTCAGTCTCTCGATGTGACAGAGACATGTCCCAAGCCATTGGCAGCTGTAATCGCAGCAAAAGGTGGCGCTACAAGGTATTAACTTAAGGAGGCCAAATAATTTTGCACGCCCCACTTTTCAGTTTTTTATTTTTTACAAAAGTTCAAAATATCCAATAAATTTCGATCCACTTCACAATTGTGTCCCACTTGTTGTTGATTCTTCACAATCAAATTAAAATTTTATATCTTTATGTTTGAAGCCTGAAATGTGGCAAAAGGTTGAAAAATTCAAGGGGGCCAAATACTTTCGCAAGGCACTGTATTTAAAGGATTTTTCTGTTTCCAGAAATCTTAAGAATAAAGTAAATGGTGCATTACATATTTATGTGGTTTTCATGAGGAATCCACACAGAATTTGCACTGGGAATAAAAATAGAAAAAAAAATCCCTTTTCTCATACACAATTTTGAATTGTTGAGCAAAAATAAAGATAAAAACTGCACTTTTTAGTTAATGCTGATACTGTAATAATCAGTGCTATAACATGTTTTCCATCAAGCATACCAAACACAAAAAAACAAATAAATAATGTTAGATATCTATTTTTCTCACCTTTGAAAAATATGAATAATAAAAAATAATAAAATATGAATATGAATAATGAATAATAATAATAATAAAAAATAATAATAATAATAATAATAAAACCTAAGGCTATGTCTACATAGCATATCTTAAAATGCCATCCAAAATCCGATAGCATTTTAACATTGCTGGACCATGGTTTTTGGTGTAGATTTGCACTAAAAACTGTGGTCGGTTTTTGGAAATTCCATCAACACGACAGCGATCCTATGGAAGATTCAGCAGGTTTGAAAGTCTGCCAGAATCCAGCGGATTTTTAAAGCGACTGTAAAAAATCTGTGCTGTGTAGACATTTTCATTGGGATTTACACAGTAGTGGGTACAGTCGGATTTTGGGCGGATCTAAAATATTGAATCTGCTGAAAATCAGACGAGAATCCAGTTCTGTGAAGACATAGCTCAAGTTGTCCTGCAAAAAATAACCCTGAAATACAGTAGTTCTATGGACAAAAAAATAAAAAATAGAATACAGCGATATAAAAAAAAAATATTTTTTGAAAATATTTTCTTAGTGTACCAAAGTAGTAAAACATAAACCAAATTGTGTAAATATGGTATTATCACAATGACCCATAGAATAAAGTTAGCATATAAGTTAAAAAACAGAGTGAATCTTGTAAGAATATATGTTAACAAAAAATAGCATATGGCAAAAATGCTTTCCCACAACCCCTTAAAACAAATAATAAAAAGTATTTCAAAATTGTTCTGATAAAAACTAAACCCTCCCCTCCACAAGCTATCTTTTCTATATGTACATATTAGAGGTTTTTAGTGCACATTTTGATCAAATTATGTATCACATCAAGGTAATCTCATCAGTTGGGTCACTGTCTCTGAATTTGTCTCTTCATGGGGCCAAAACCCCAATATACTCAAAAATAAAAGGTCCTAAAATGGATGAAGCCATTCCTTCAAATGAACTATGCAGAAAAGGCAACAATTAGCTCTTTTTCTTTTTTAGAGCACCTGAGTTATGTGCCAACTATAATAAACTTGTAAATAAACTTATAAAACGCAATTGGCTTTATACAGCTTGATCAAAATCTGCAATAAAAACCTTATATTTATATTTAGAATGTTATCCTAGTAATGATACATCAGTGTCTACTATGTGCTAGTGTGATCTATGTTTTTATTTCAAAATTTTTGACATTATGGAAGACATGTATGATCGAGTTTTTCACCCTTTTCTGGCATCAAATGCGCCAAAGTGATCAGGTTACGATGTCTAAAGCGCCTAACAAATATGTTAGGCACATTTTTCGTAAGACTTGACACTTTTTAATGCTCCTAACATGACGAAGCGTTCTGGGGGCGTGTCATACCGCATGTATTATTAAACACATATATGAATGTAGTTCGGCAAAACTAGGCGCATTACTGCTCCGACAGGCAGACCTATTTCACTGTGGTCTGCCTGAGCCTGAGGAGTCGAAGGGGAGCTAGATTTGTTGCTAGGGCAAAAAATGTCCAATATTTTTCAACTTACACAAATACAATAATAAAAAGTAATTTATGATAATTATCAAACTAGAGTATATAAAATTAATAAATATTGTTATAATATAAAATTAATATGAAAATATATAATATCCCAAAAATATAAAAATCTCCTATAAAATGTTGAATTTTACATTAAATAACCCACTGATTATGTTGTTCAGATTTTTAAATATGACATTTTTACTACATTAAATTTTAAATTTATTTTTGCTGCTCTCACCCTTTATTCTACATACAGCGAGAACCAGCACAGCACAGGTCTTGCTGCGACCTGTGGTCCATCAAGCAAGATTAGTACCATAGTTTCTATTCACTGACATGCTATTCTAATGACTTTTACAGCCTATCTATAGCCTTTATACATGTCTGGTGCATTACTTATGCGCCTACGTTCCGTAATGCGCCAAACACACAGGTGAAGTGCGATGAACGTTAGACACCATTTATGAATGCACAAAAAACACTTTCATACATTCAGGTGCATTATACACTGAAAAACAGATGAGAAAATGAACTTTGATGCACCTAGTTCCATACATGTCTCCCTATGTGTCACCTACCATATTTTTCAGACTATAAGACACACTTTTTACCCCCAAAATTTGGGGAGAAACTAGGGGGATGTCTTATAGTCCGAATGCACTCTCTAAGATCGGCAGGAAGCTGGAAAGGATTGATGGTGTTGCACTGCCACACTTCAGTCTCCTGCCAGCCCGAGTTTTGTATAATGGCGGCCTGTGGTTGATCAGTACAGCTGGCAGCAAGCGTTAACAGCAGGGATGGAGCTGACTCCATCCCTGCTGTTAACACTTTGATGCTGTGGCATCCCGCTGAATGAGGAGCAGAGTGCTGTGCATCACTACTCAATCCGATAACCCCTACCCCCGCAACATGATTGCAGCGGGGTGATTGGTTGTCATGGCAGCCGGAAGCCTCATACAGGCTTCCGTAGCTGCCATGTATATGTAACTATTACACCCTGCGATAGGCAGAGTGTAATAGGTAATAAGTGAAAATCCTATATGCAGCAGAACAAGAGTACTGATGTATATAGGGTAAAGGATTGTGCCCTCTAGTGGACATGTACCACTAGATGGACGAAATATTAAAGTAAAATAAAAAAGTTTTTAAAAAAATAAATACTAAAAGTTTAAAAAATTCCAAATGCCAAAATAATCTGTTTTTGGTCTTTTCAGATCCCCAAATAATTGGAATAAAAAAATGATCAAAAAGTCGCATCTATCCCAAAATCGTTCCAATACAAACTAGACTTCATCCCTCACCTTCTTGCTTCAAATTTTTTTTCCTATTTTCTTCCTTTAAAACCTAGGTGTGTCTTATGGTCCGAAATATGCGGTATTACTAATAGTAATAGTAATATAAAGTATAATTATGCTTAAAGCATAAGTTTAAAGTGTACATTAAAAAGTGACATTTTCAGGAGGGCATTTTAATCTTATGTAATAGTTAGGGGAATTAATTAGGCTAAGTCTACACTGCATCGAGCCAAAAAAACGGCCGAAAGTCGGCCATTTTTTTCCCGATTCACAACCGCGGTTTGTGTTTCGTTTTGCGCAAAAAACGTGATTGCTTCTTGTTTTTTGGCATCACCCATACAATTGAATTGTATGGAAAGATGACGAGAAAACTAAAAACCGAAAGACGATCGTAGAAAAAACGACATGTGGAGACTATAGGTCATTTTTTATATTGTAGTCTATGGGGCTGTCTGAGTGATCGCATTTTTGGCGCTTTTAAAATCCTAAAAGTGCCGAAAATATGATCATCTTGCTATGCAGTGTAGACATAGCCTTAAGGGTTAAAGGAATAGGAGGGTGCTGACCCAGACCCAGGGATGCTGTTTTATGGTGTTCTTAAAATGTCCGTGTCTTGCACTATGCAGAATACAGCTAATAGGTCTTGTTTGGGGTGTTTCATTAAATTAATATACATGGAGTCTGGATGTTTTATTGTGCTTTGTTTGTGCCTTATCTGCATTATCACTGCAGGATAATAGTTTGAACTAGCCGGATCAACATCTTTTTTCAGCCTACTGTTCTATATAACTATCCACACTTATTCACTACGACTATGAAAGTTAACAGCATGTTTCATGTGATTTTGATGCACATAAATACTCAAAACCTATAACGGGATATGTTAAACTGTAGATGCAGCAGATCAATGCACTTTGTAATTTATTTGCCAGTTCCCTTGAAAACCATTGTGATGGAACAAGAGCTACAGTCCTCAACTCCCATTATTATTAATGTTTTGCAGTTTTTGCTATATCTGCAAGTTTAAAAAGGCAGTAAAATTGATAGATGTGTTTTATCGTCCATAAAAGATCATACTTTTAAGGGGGTCAAGAATTGTGTAAATGAAACACCCCAGGAGCACTGTTAAATTGTTTCTTTTCTCTTCTGTTTTAAATTGTTTATTAAAGCCTATGCGGTAATGAATTTGTACTATATCTTAGCAATTTTAACTAAGCCAGCATGTTCTCTGCTTTATTTGGTAATTACATACATGGATGTCTCATTTTACAGATGGAAAGTACTATTAAAATGAATAATACAAGGCTGCTGGGAGCAGGTTTGCCTGTACACTAGATATCATTACAGAGCCAAAATAGAGATGGGAAGTACAAATGTGTTTACAAAAAGACCTCTTTTACCACATGCGGCAAATTGCCAACCAGGGCTTCATTTTGCCATCACTGTAAAACATAAGTCTTATATTCTGCTTTAAAGGTTGCATTTTAAATATATTTTTAAATGTAGCACATACATGTAATTGTCTAGTGGTCCACATTTATCCATACTTCCTATCACAGTAAATGTACAGTACATGTACAGTACATATATTCACATGCATTGCATACAACAAATTATTTCTAATGATTTTCTACTATGTATAATTCTGGTATGTGCTAATATTTTCATAACCTTGAGTAACTGGGTCTTTTTTCCCCAAATTACTCTGCTCTAGAGCATTATACACCTTCGAGTCACATGATTATGACCACCAGCTAATGACCAGAGTAACTGTTATTTCTAGCATGGAGAGCAGCTAGATGGGCTGGGAGGGTCTCAATAAAGTCCTAATAGGTTCAGCCATGCTGAATAAATCCCACAGCTGCTGGAGGGAGCATGGGAGAGGATCCATAGAGTCAACAGGATCATCAAGGTAGTCACATACATGCTCAGTCGGGTTCAAGTCTGGTGAATTAGTGGCCCCTGGTAGTACTTGGAAGTCTTAGTCATGTTCTTCCAACCAATTTTAGAGATTTCTAGCCATGTGAAATGATATATTGTTTTACTGGAGGATCCCATGTGCTCCAGGGAAGACAATCAGCATATATGGGTGTGTTTGATCTGCAAGGATGGATTTATACCTGAATCCATTGAAAGTGCCTCTCACATGGATGAGTAGGCCAAAGGATGCCACAAAAACATTCCCCAGACCGTTACACTGCCCCTACCAGCTTGTGTTCTTCCAGCCATGGTGCAGGGTCTTTGTTCTTTAATGGTTTTTGCCTAACACACCAACATAACGTAACTCATTACAGAGGTCAACCACTTGGCAATCACTGAAGGTCCAATTCCAACACTGGCGTGTAAATTAAAGGTTTTTCTGCTGATAAACTTCATTAGCAGAGGTGCAGTGACATCCATCTGCTCTGAATTCCCATATGCAGTAGGTTTTGCTGAACTGTTGTTTTAGACACACTTTTGTTCATTTTAGGGGTGAGCTGCTCAAGTGTAGTATGTACGACTGCTCGGCTGTTAGTAGCTGATGTTCACCTTTCACATTACCGTCACATGGTGTTACACAGTTTTTTGGTCACTTATTTGCAATGGAGCCATTTATCTACTCAATATACATAAAATAAGTGTTAATAGTATTTTTTTTTTTATCAATAAACAAAATAAAAAGTCATACGACTATTTGGTGTGCCTGCTTTTTGCCTTCAAAACAGCATCAGTTCTTCTAGATACTTGCTCACAGATTTTGAAGAAACTTGACAGGGAGGTTGTTCCAATCGTCTTCGAGATCTAACCACAGATCTACAGTAGTAAAAGCTTGCTCAGGTCTTTCCGTCTCTTTATATAATCCCAGACAGACTAGATGATGATGACATCAGGGCTCTGTAGGGGCTATGTCATCACTTCTAGGACTCATTGTCCACACGACAGTGTTCTTCATACTATCGGCTATATGTTTGGGGTCATTGTCCTACTGCTGAATATATTTGGAGCCAGATGCCTCCCTTCTGGCAGGCGTCTGATTGGCAGCATTTTATCCACAGCTGATCAAAACAATCAACAATTTATGTCAATATATTTGATACAAATTAGCAAAGATTTTTCCAGTTCCTGCATGTTTCCAGGATTTGCACAAATTTGTGCAGTGGATCTGTGCAAAATGCAGCATTAAAGTGCATATGCCTTTCGCGACATACTAGTCAAAGTGCTGCACCCAGGCACTGAATTAGGAGAGGGTTAATTCAAGTAGCTGTGTCTCAGTAGTGTGTGTGTATAGTATATGTGTAATGTATGTGTGTGGTGTCTGTACACTGTGTCTAGTAAGTCTGTAGTGTATTATAGTAGGTGTGTAGGTTTGTTGTGTATGTAATGTGTGGTGTCTGTACGGTATTTGAGGTGTGTGTATAGCATACTTGCCGACTTTTGAAAGTGGAAAAGCAGGACGCCACGGCAAAAAGTTTGCATGGCCACGCCCATCTTGTTGGCGAGCCACGCCTATTTGAAAAAGCCACACCCACTCCACCTAACTGCATAACGGCTCTGGAAGAAAACCAGGTTGTTGCCCCCACTAGCCAGGTATTAGCCCCTTTTATCCAGGTAGTGCCCATTATAACCAGGTAGTAGCCCCTATAGTCAGGTAGATGCCCCCATTAGCCAGACATTGCCCCTTGTAGTCAGGTAGATGCCATCATTAGCCAGACAGTGCCCACCATAGCTAATAAAAATAAAATAATAAAATCTACTTACCTCACTAGGTCCTCTGCAGCTCCGCCAGGTTGGGAGGCTGCCGACTGAGTTTCAGCGTCGCAGGGGATGTGAATGCAGCCGCGCGTCACACCCCCTGCGACACTGAGGTGTATGTACAGCGCCCACCGGGCGCTGTGCATACAGAGGGAAATGGGAGGAAGGGAACGTTACCTCCTGCTTCCTCCCTGCACCCGCTGGGTGGGTGAATGGCCGCGGCGGCCGCTTCACTCGCCTATAGGAACGGCCCGGCGGCACCATAGTAGCGTCCTGACACTAATCCGGCGCCGTGGTCATTTAAAGAACCTCCGCTGTCTGTTGGCGGCAGGAGGTTCACCGACTCTGCCGGGGTGTCGGGGAGTGACTCCCATTAGCGGGAACCCCCTGCCAAAAGCGGGAGAGTTGGCATGTATGGTGTATAGTGTGTGTAGTATGTATGTGTGGTGTGTAGTGTCTGTAGTGTTATGTGTGTGTGTGTAGTATGTGTTTAATGCCTATATAGTGTGTGTAGTTTGTGTTTAGTGTGTGCAATATGTGTATAGCATCTGTAGTGTGTGAACATGTGGAACACCGATATATATATGTCATATTTCTGTACACATGCTTGCATAAGCTTATAAATAACTGCTAATATCTGTGTGTTCCATGTATTCCATTTTAGCCTCTGTCATTGGTAACTGTGGGAATACCTTAAAAAAGTTATCCTGACATATTTTGATACATATAACAATCTATAGGGCAAACATAGTTTTTTTGGGCTACAATTACTCTGTTTTTCAAATGTATATGCTTTATGTACCTGACACAGGTAGACTATGTGGTAGACCATGTTTTTGTGCTTGGTACATACAATGTATATATTTAGTAAAAAGAGTAAACATAGTCCAAAAGAGACTATTTTTACCTATAGATTGCTATAACTCCACAGGGATATGCATCAGGATAAGTAGTTTAATGTGTCCGAAAAAAGTACCACTGAGGGAGGCCAGAAACGTCATGTAATAATTATGCATTTAAAATAGTTTATCTTGGGTTTACTTTTTAAATTAGAAGTGGTTTGGTAAAATTTTTCTGTATTTTAAACCTTTTGAAGGATACTATTTGCTTATTAAACAACCAGATCTGATAAAATATGTAGCTTCATTTGATGGCAAGTAACATAATGTATAGATAATTACCTTATTTTAAAATGAGCATATAAAATCCATCAACTCATTTATAATGATTAATGTTGTTTTCTAGAATCCTCCCCCATCTGTGGGCTGCGCTTACTGCATCGACGTCCTAAACGTATTATCGGTGGGAGGAATTCTTTACGGTAGGAAAATCTCTGGATTTTTGGTTCGAATGACAATTGTGATAATTGTTAACCTAAGACAGGTTAAACTGAGAAATGGCCTGGAAAGGTTATGAAGATACTTACAGTATGTGTGGCCAGCCAAGGGCCATATTGGGGTTGGGCCCCATACCTGGTGCTTCCAGTGAGTACTCTGCTCCAGGGTTCACACGTTGCATTTCTTTTTCTGTGTTTTAGATGTATTTTTAAAAAAAAAATCCATGGGTTTTTAAAAAAGCTCAAGTTTGATAAGGATTTTATCTAGATGATCCTAATTTGAGTTGACTATAATCCCATGTGTTTTTGATACATTTTTAAAATCCATCTCAAGCGCAAAACAAAAAGCAAATTGTGAAACAAACCTTAGTGTACAACCCTGGCTAGCACATGTTATTTTTATGTCTCCAAGATGGATTCACTTAGAGGGAACCTGTCACATATTTTATGCCCCCCTTGCTGAGGACAGCACAAGCTAGTGTCAGACATGCTGTTTCTAGCGCTGTGTCCCTTATTCTGTAAGATGCTGTAGTTTCAGGGTATTTAAAGCTGAAATCTGGCAGTTTTCAGCCTGCTCTGCTAGAAAAGAGTCCGCTTAATTCATGACCCACCTGAGGCTAGCCCCGCCCACCCTCCGCTAGCTCCGCCCTCTGACGACTGATTCAGTCTAGTACTGTAATAGGAAGAAACCTATGACTAGATGGCAGGTAGGCGGGTTAGCGGGGCTAGGCACGGGTGGGCAGATCATAAATTAAGCGGACTCTATTCTTGCAGAGCAGGCCAGATTTGAGCACTAAATACACTGAAACTCCAGCATCTTACAGAATAAGGGACACAGCGCTGGAAACAGCAGGTCTGTCACTAGCCTGTGCTGTCCTCAGCAAGGGGGGCATAACATATGTGACAGGTTCTCTTTAAGTATTTTTTAGACCCTTTGGGCCTTATTTATCAAAACTGTTTTACAGTAGGAATGTCTTTTTTGCCGATAGCAACCAATCAGAGCTCAGCTATTAGTTTTCTAAAGCAGTTTAAAAAATGAAAGCTGAGCTGTGATTTGTTGCTATAGGCAACAAAGACAGTTTTACTATTAATTTTCCATAAATGAGGTTTTAACATCTTGATGGGATCGCATGTCTCTTCAAATAAAACCATATGCTTTACCTTTATGTTTTTTTTTTTTTTAAACATTGACCTTAATGGAAAACAGATTGGAGCTGACGTAAAACATTTATCAATTGTACAATCACATCCACGCACAAAAACATATGGATCAACCTTAAAACATGATTAATGAAAAAAGCATATGATTGAAGCAGTTGTGCACATTTTATGAACGTTGTGATATTACTGACATATTACATAACATGCCCTCAAAAAATGGAGCAGTCTGGGCATGGTCATATTGTGACCGTGACGCGGCTAACAACGGCTGTGGCACCCCACACCAGTGCTACATAATTAGCTCATTGAGTGGCCACATGGATCTGCAGGTAAACACCCAGAAAACCATGCAGCCATTAATAATCGGTGTTCATCAGTGTTCACTGCTTGTTAATGGGCAAGTGGTTTTCTGGGTGTTTATCTGCAAATTCATGTCTTTGCTCATTAAATGGGTATTTTAACCAGAATGATTCACTTTAAATAGGTAGGAAAAGGTAAATAAGATTATCATGTACTGTACATTGCTGTTCTGATTTTGCTTACTTTCAGAACAAAAGCAGTTCTTATCTCCTGCTTGTTTACATGAGCTGTTCTAGTTACAGATCATCTCTCTCTGCTCTAGCAGTGGTTGGGACTGTGAGGTCCCTCTCTGTGTGTCATGTCAGCGAAACAGGAGCTTGTTTATCTTTCTTACTGACAAACTTTAACCCTTTAGCGCGATGTAACTTTGGGCGACATGTATGAATGTTGGCATCGACAGGCCAGTTCTAAATAGCTGTAAGGTGGTGTAGAATGTGCCAGAATGTATGAACTTGTTCTTCTGCAGATCATACATACAAACGCATTGCAGTGCGAATACGGTGAATACGGCAACTTAGGCAGACCATTTTTAACTTGATCTGGCTGTTCTAACTGTAATGTGCCTAGGTTTGGTGTCAAACATTCATAAATGTGTCTAATTCTATGAATGTGGTGCAACGCCCCAAATCTTTGATGCATTACAAAGTCTCGGGGCCGGTGCCGATTGCGCCAAAGATTGGAGTGTGACTGTTCATGTTCATGTATAAAACAGGGCTACGACAGCCCCATTCATACATGTTGCCCCTTGTGTCTTGCTTTTAAAACCCTTCCATTGCCTATGTATCTCAGCTAGGAGTAGCACAGCTGTGTAGAACAGCCTGAACAGGAAGTGGGAGCCTGAAGCTGGCTGTGAAGCGCTGGCTATGTTAAAAACCTATTTAAGCTAATTTTGAACCACTAGCAGAGCTGCTGGAGCCCTTCTTGACTACAACATGACCACTCCACTTATTATTAAACTTATCAATAAGGAGATTGGTGATGAACTTATCTACACTGCTTGTCAGTCTGCTAGATTTTCTGCACGTTTCTGAAACAAACAGCCTTGTTGAAATCGTGCATGAAAAACACTGATTAAGGGGTTGTCAGAATCTTGCATAAAATAAATATTAAGCTCCTGGTCTCCCATAAAAAAGAATCCTACACTCACCTCTCTGCTCTCCTCTGTTCCAGCGCTGGATCTCTCAAGCCTTCTGTTTATGTTCCTTTTTATTTAAACTTGAATGTCACTGATTGTCTGCAGCGGTCACGTGCCATTTCCCTTCACTGTTTGGAGCTGTTCACTCCCGAACAGTGATGTAAGGGAATCACAAGTGAGCCCTGCAGTGGTGACATCCTCCTTTGGAAGAAAAGGAACGTAAACAGAAGGCTAGAATAGAGGAAAGTAAATACAGGTTCTCTTTTTAATTGTTTCATTTAGTCACTATGTTTTTTAGTCACTATATTTTGTCTAGGAAATAGAAAACCCCCTCGATGTCCTCTTAAAGCCACCCATTTTTAATATATTGTACTCAATAATTTCCTTGTCCACAAAAATCAATATCCAGCACCTTTTTATTTCATCACAACATTAAAATACAGTCCATGTTGCGTACCGCTGACGCATTTCAAGCACATGCGCTCTTAATCATAGTGTATGGCCATACACACAACCAAGATTACATAGTTACACAGTACGGTTGAAAAAAGACAAATGTCCATCAAGTTCAACAAAGAGTGGGAAAAGATGTAGATGAAGGAAGGGGTGAAGGCCATTCTTAAGGTTTGTTTTCCCACTGATTAAGACTTTGGAACCCATAAGGTAAGGACCAATCTGATTTTATTTCTGATCCCAAAATTGCCTTCCTGATCCCAAAAATAAAAAATCAAAAACAACAATCAGTAACAATAGTCCAAAAACGTGACTAAATTTCAAAAATAGTATTCTTAACATATAAAAGCATATAACAACATCAGTATTGATAAAGTGGGTAACTTTTATCATTTAAAGGGAATGTGTCGTAAAAAATGACTTATTGTTTAACTCACATTTTTATGTTCAACATATTTTTTAAGAACTTTTGGTGATTTTTTTTTAATTTTCCATATCACTTTCAATATTTTTTAATAATTCTTAAGTCCTGCAGTTTTCACTTTGGCCACTAAGCCTAATAATTATCTGACACTTCCTGTTCTGTACAGAAAGATTCTCAGTTGTCTGCTCATTATCAACACAAAGGAGACTGAAAGGAGACTGAAAGGAGATTGAAAGGAGATTGAAAGGAGACACCAGTGTGAATAGATAACACAGGAGGAGATAGTCACAGTTCACCCTTTCACCTCCCTGCACACTGATTTCTTCCCAGGTCACAGAGCATGCCTAGAAAACTCTCCTATAGAAGTGAATGGGACTGAGTTAGTCTTAAAGAGAACTTGTCACATAATTTTTCTCCCCCTTGCTGAGGACAGCACAAGCTAGTATCAGACATGCTGTTTCCAGCGCTGTGTGCCTCATTCTGTAAGATGCTGTCGTTTTTGAGTATTTAGTGCTCAAATCTGCAGTTTTCAGCCAGAAAAGAGTCATATCAAGAGTCATTTTTTTCATGCCTCGCCCATCTGAGGCTAGCCCCGCCCACCTCAACTGATAAACCTATTACTTTGAATAGGTAAAAACATCTGAATAACTATCAGTGGGCGGGGCTAGCCTTTTGCGGGCGGGACTAACACCTGTTCATGAATGAGATTTGAGCATTAAATGCCCTAAACTTGCTGCATCTTACAGAATAAGGGACACAGCACTGGAAACAGCAGGTCTGACACTAGCTTGTGCTGTCCTCAGCAAGTGGGCATAACCTATGTGACCGGTTCCCTTTAAGTCTTCTATGTGCATGAAGCTTCTCTCTGACTGTTGTTAAAGCAGTGCAAACAAGGCCTAGTGGCCAAAGTGAAAACTGCAAGACTTAAGAATTATAAAAAAATATTGAAAGTGATATGAAAAATAAAAAAACAACCAAAAATTCCTAAAAAATGTGTTTAACATAAAAATGGAAAAAACTTTGAGACTCTCAGTTCACATATTTTGATCAAAAGATGTTTAAACTGCCCACGACTTTCAACGTGATCTCAAAATCGGGCAGTCCTACACTATCCTTACCTCTCAATAGAGCCAAATCAAGGCCTCTCACTGGGTCAACCGACCTCCATTATACAGAGAGAAAAAAAATAAGAAAACACACCAGACTTGCAAGCTGCACTTCTTATGACAGCTTGTGAGAGTGGGCGGGTGCAGAAACCCAAAATGGAGGCACCCCTTCCTCCCCATATAGGTTAAAATCAACATACACCAAATATAACGTATGGTTCTGCACAAAAAACATTTCTGAAAAAACGTATGCAAACCTGGGTGCCACTGGCAGGGCTGCGGCACACATATATATATATATATATATATATATATATATACATGTACACACGCACACCACTGTCAGCGGCACACTACTGCAAAAAGGGCAATACACTATGTGGAAATCCCTAAAGAAGCATTTATGCTATCTATCATACATGAAAAAACTTTGAGATTCTCGGTTCACATATTTTGATCAAAAGATGTTTAAACTGCCCACGACTTTCAATGTGATCTCAAAATCGGGCAGTCCTACACTATCCATACCTCTCAATCGAGCCAATCAGGCCTCTCACTGGGTCAACCGACCTCCATTATACAGAGAGAAAAAAATAAGAAAACACACCAGACTTGCAATCTGCACTTCTTATGACAGCCTGTGAGAGTAAAAATGGGACTCATTTTTTTGATGACACATTCCCTTTAAAATTACAGGGAAATGGGTATTTAATTTAAAAATCCAATATACTTTATGATGTAGAAGCTATATGTTTCCTCCACTTTTACTTGGTTTAATCATTTCAATACCATGAAACAAAAAGGATAAGAGTTCCCTTCATGAGCTGTTGCAGAATGTTTGGATGCTTCTGAGACATGTGTTTGACCAATTTCTAGAATGTGAAGGATGCTCCCTGATGTGTCTTTCTATTTTCTGCTGGTCTTCTACTCAATCTCCCATTTCTTTATTCATATAGCACTATTATGTTCCACAGCACTGTACAGAAATGATCAATATGATCATTGTCCCCAAAGGGGATCTCAATCTAAATTCCAGAATAACCTATCAGTATGTTCTTGGAGTGAGGTAGAAACCAGTGGAAACCCATTTAAACACAGATGGCACATACAAACTCCTTGTAGGTGGTGTCCATGGTGGGATTTGACCCCAGCACTCCAGTATTTCAAGGAAGCACTGCTAAGCACTGACCCACCTTACTGTAGATGAAGCAGTGGAAGAGGACTCTTTTTGCGACCAGCTGCTGCATATCTGGGTTTAGATTTTTGCAGAGAGTACACAATTTTTTTTATACAGTTTTATGCTTTTGGTTGCAGTATAAGGCTGGGTTCAGGTAACAGTATCTTGGTCAGTATTTTGCATCAGTATTTGTAATCCAAAACCAGCAGTGGAACAAACACAGGTATAGTCGAAAAATTTGTTTTCCTTCATTGTTTTGGATTCACTCCTGGTTTTAGCTTGCAAGTACTGACCAAAATACTGTTGCATGATCCCACCCATAGACAAAAAATGTAAAAAAAAAAAAAAGGGGATTGGGATTTGGAGGGATTTTTTTGAGCCACATGTATATTAAGTGTCTAGGTCTAAGACTTTCTTTGTTGCCTACAGCAATCAGAGCGCCCCTTTCATTTTTTCAGAGTACTATATGAAATAAAAGGGGCGCTCTGATTGATTGCTATAGGCAACAAAGAAAGTCTTAGACCTAGACAGTTTTCATGCATATCCCCCATGTATGTTTCTGTTTGTGATTGTTGACTGCACAATAAACTTTTCTGATGGAAATTGGTTTTGTTGGCTTTTTCAGGCCAATAGCTGCCCTAGTATTAGATTGCACTTTTCTCGTCTCATAAAATGTGATTGGTTGATAATAGAAGACTGTTTTTTAAGTCTAAAATTAGTATATGTTTTAGCATGTTTTTTAGTATAGTATGTAAATCATTCTATACAGATACATTATTTAGAAAATGTTATTTCAATGATAAAACATTCTGCAGCATGACAAGTAAATCAGAGATAAAAAGTTGGTAAAAGGTTGAAAGAGTTACTGGATAAAATGCCTCTGTTATCTAGAAAGACATCTCTGTTCAAGTGAATGCGTTTCCAGCAGCCTCACCACTGTTGATTATATAGGATGTCACTAACAGCCTGTATTTTCCAGAATAGTATTTTCATCCAGGCTAATAAGAGGCCATTATTTTTTCCACATAGGGGCGGCTGGCCCTGGCAGGTAGCTCTGCGGCTGAAATCTTCTCACAGTGATGGAAGGTTGTTATGTGGAGCCACTCTCATTAGCAGTTGCTGGGTTCTCACTGCTGCACATTGTTTTAAGAGGTAAGTCGGGAAGAGCAAATGGATCAGCGCAGACAATTGCAAGACACATTGGAGCAGATATGTCTTACTGACCTGCTGGAGTAGTAATCTGTTTTCTTATATATGTCAACCATTTTTGAACCATACTTGAAAACACAATTAAAACAGAAGGGCCTGAGAATTCCTACAGACTAGTTAAGAGACTAA
This sequence comes from Phyllomedusa bahiana, assembly GCA_025379985.1. NCBI lineage: Eukaryota > Metazoa > Chordata > Amphibia > Anura > Hylidae > Phyllomedusa > Phyllomedusa bahiana. Next base: position 42,532 of record JAODAL010016093.1, read on the forward strand.
AGGAAGGTGACAATGTAATTTACGGTGTAATCTTGACCACTATAGGACAACTAGAACAAAGTGTAAAACGAGAGAAACTAATAGAAATATATATTTTCCAATTCATTTTTATAAAAAGTAGAAGGGTGGTTTTACACACAGTTTTTATATCCGTTTTTGATGTCGTTATCTAATCCTTTCCCGCCGTAGCCTATTTTTTTTTTGGCACGTATGTTTCTTCCTCCCCGCCTTCCAAGAGCCATAACCTTTGTATTTTTCCAGCTACATAGTCATATGAAAGCTTGTAGGACAAAATGTACTTTTTTATAGTGCCATTGATCATACCGTATAAAGTACTGGGAAACCCCAAAAAATTCTATGTGGGGTCAAATATTGAAAAAAAGAAAAAGCAAACTTGCGCCATTGTTGATTTTTTTTTTTTTTTTTCATGGCATTCACTCTTTGGTAAAAATGATGTATTATCTGTATTTTGTAGGTTGGTATAATTCCTGTTATACTAAATATGGAGGTTTTTTGTTATGATTTAGTACTATAAAAAATAAAAATATTCTCTATTTTTTTAACTTTGTACTGCAGCACCATTTTCTGCAACCAATAACTTTTTTTTTGTTTTTCCACCTATGGACCTGAGTAACGGCTAATTTTTTGCAAGCTGAAGTGTAATTTTTATTGGTACCATTTTGGGATACATACGACTTTTTATTCCAATTTATGGGGGATGTGAAACAAAAAAAAAACTATTTCAATTTTGGCGTTTAGAATTTTTTTTGTTTTATGTTGTTCAGTGTACAACATAAATGATGTTATATTTTGATAGATTGGACTTTTACAGACGCGGCTATACCAATTATGTGTAATTTTTTAATTTTTTTATTTGTAACATGGCAAAGGGTGGGAGGTGTTTTGAACTTTCAAATTTTTTTACTTAATTTTTAAAACCTTTTTTCTTTATTTTAACACTTGCAGTCCCACTTGACCAGTGGGGGCTAAATCACTTGTACTCCCTTCCGCATTAAGTTGATAATGCTGCAGGGTGTACAAAGATGGTGGTTCTATTACTTTGTGCCTGAGTTAGGAAGTGACTGAAGCGCTAGTGTGGCAGCTAAGGAAACCTTCCTTAGGCCTACACCTGCCATGACAACCACTTGATACCACACAAACTCATTCCTGGGGGGTGCTCAAAGGAAGGAATGATATGCAGCACCGTTCCTCATTCATTTAGACCCTGGAGTGATCGCTGTAGTATCTAAAGGGTTAAACAGCAAGAATAATTGGCACCTTTTATAAGCCTTATCTATATGCAATTGTAACACAAGCAATCACCCCCCTCATAGAGAGTAGGTGAGTGGTTGTTTATCAGCATTTTTGCATTTGTGCAAGCTCCCTGGTGTTGTATTATGGCATTTTCTGCATGCTGGTGTGAACTGGTTCTTATTCAATGTACAGTTTTTTACTAGGCAGTTGTCCCCCTAGTAGATGGGTGTGTAAGCTACTGCAAATCACAGAAACAAACGCATAACCCACTTCTAAAATATAACCTTTAATTCTAAATTTTAAAAGATGCTATTACATAATATAAACCCTAGTTCTACGCATAAAACAGTCCTCGGTACAAGAAGGTAGGCTACATGTGCCAATGACACTAAACCCCTAAGCTCTCCAATATTGAATCCTAATAGCTCAGGTGGGGGTATCGCCCCAAAAAGAGCATCCCCGACCCTCAGTGGCTCACCCTATTATGCCACTACGCTAAACAAGTACAAGATATGTGTGGCTAATCCCCTTGTACCCTGGGACACAAAATCTCACTAAATCCACATCTATCTGTAAACAGTGCAATGAAACATCATATATATATATTAGCCATCGCTTCATAGGCTCCAAAGACAGTTCTGTATATAAAAAAAATGTGAATATTTAAGAATCTTACTGTCCTTATATATCAATCATCTGGTTCCCAACGTGTTTCTCCCTCCTCCGTCAATGAGGGATCATCAGGGGACAAATCCAGAGATCACCATGGATATAGAGTAGATGCAGCTACTGCTCATTAATTATTTGCATCTGTTAAATTTCTCCCAGGTAGTACTGTGGCTTACATTGCCTCCTACTGGGATTAGTTCATTTTTCAGCTGTGTTTATATTTCTTTAGTTATCAATTGTGTGACTCGAAAATGTTCCTGTTCATCTTAACACCAGTTCGACTGAATATGTGAAAAAAAATCAGGCTTTTCTGAGTTATTTAATTCTGACCATAGTCCTAAATCTATCCCTAATCCTGACCATAGCCATAACCATAAATCAGGGATGGTTTTAACTGGTTTTGAATGGGTTAACATACCTTTTTTCTAGTACTTCTAGTCCTGTAATGCTGTTGCTCTGACCTCACTTCTGGTCCAATATTAGGGTCTCTGCAGTTTGTGGGTGGTTCTGTAGAGGTGATTAGCATTTTCAGCTTCTACCCTGACATGTATGGGAGAGCTAATCTTTAATAAACAAAAGCTACCAGTGCTGTGACCACTGAATACAATGCCCTTATCTTAAACAGATACTAATCTAGTTAGGCTATGTTCACACGGCTTATTTCAGGGTGTATTTACGTCAGCAAATACGTCCCAAAATACGTTTCAAATACGTGTCACAAAGTGTAGCACGTATTTCGCGTCATAAATACATTCCCCATTCTTTACTATGGGGATTTATATTGCAAAATACGCCTCAAGTGACAGGGGACTTAATTTTACGGACGTATTTACGCCCGCAAATACGTCGCGAAAATACGCCTCGTGTGAATGATGAGGCATATTTTACATTGGAATCAATGCTAATCTAATTGTTCATTATTTGAAACGTATTTGCGGTCGTAATTACGTCCGTAAATACGTCCCGAAATAAGCCATGTGGACATAGCCTTAGGCTAGGTTCACACGGCTTAACTGCGGGACGTAATTACGTCCTGCAATTACGCCGTGTGGCCGGGGGCGGGAGCAGGGGAGGGTGCGGGGAATCGGCACTTCGCCGGCCCATAGACAATCACTGCTAGCGGCGCGTATACGCCGCTAGAAAGTGACATGTCAATTATCTCCCCGCCCGGCGGATTCGCCGGGCAGGGAGAGGAGACGTAATCCATAGTTCTCTATGAGAACTGTGGATTACCGTAATGAATGGGCCGTTTTCAGCCCGTAATTTGCGCACTTCGGCGCGTAATTACGGACCGAAATACGGCCCATTTTAAGCCGTGTGAACATAGCCTTAGGGCTTGTTCACACGACGTTTTGGATCCGTTTTGGATGCGTTTTACGGATCCGTTTTTAACCTGCGAAAACTGGATGCAAACTGCATCCAAAAAGCGGATCCAGAAAACGCAACAGCTGATCCTTTTTTGGATGCGCATTGGATGCGTTTTGCATGCGTTTTACGGATCCGATTTTTGGATCCGTTTTTTCAATGCTTTATTTAAATCAACCTATAAAACTGCAATTTAAATATAATATAATCTATCAATGACCAAGAAAAAACCCTTTTTTTACCTAGTGTCAATCAACTGTACATACACCTATGATTTTAGAACCCGCCCCCCCTTTTTTTTTTAAAATTAAACCAATAGTTTTCAAACCCCCACCCCATGTAAATGAATTAATAACAATCATTATAAACTAAATATTTATAAACTAAATATTTATAAACTAAATATTTATAAACTAAATATATATTTATATACATTTATATATTTATATACATTTATATAAATATACATTTATATACTATTATATACATTTTATAATATTAATTATATATTTATATACATTTATATAAATATATATTTATATACATTTATAAACTAAATATAACCCAAACATAATATTCAAATTTTATATTTAATTTAAATCCAATGCGTTTTACGGATGCGTTTTTGGCATCAAAAGCGGATCCAAAACGCACCCAAATGTATACTGCGCTTTTGCATCCGCTTTCAGGATGCCAAAAGCGCCACTCCATTATTTCCTATGGGGATTTCTCTTGCATAAAAAGCAAGAAGAATTGACATGTCAGTTCTTAAAACGGATCCGAAAAGCGGATCGCGAAAAGCGCATCGGCGATCACTCGTGTGAACAGCAATGCGCTTTTGCCATTGAAAGCAATGTTAATCACACTGACAATTGTTAGATCCGTTTTACGGATCCGTTTTACGGATCCGTAAAACGGATCACAAAGACGTCGTGTGAACAAGCCCTTAGAGTTAATTACTTGTTCTCCAGAGCTCAGTCCTGTTTTCTCTGTCAGCTAATCAGATAACAGACGTCCATCTGCTATGCAGGTTACCATAGCAACCAGAGTGCCCTTCAGAGCACAAAAAAACTGTCATCTTCTGACTAAAGTAAAATCAACAAAGCAATATATTTAGAAATCTTTAACAGTTCCTTAATGTTGAAAGCTAATCTGTGTAGTGAGAAAACCCAAATCTGAAGTACAACCCTAATCACCAGTGCTTTATTCAAAGGGCAATTTTATATGGCCATCATGTACAGTTTTAGTGACTGTGTTATGTTCATTAGACGGATCGATCCAATGAACTAAACATAAGTAACCATAGATCCCGATATATTATTTTCTTTACACTTCACAAATATTTGCTACTTTGTGTTGCTCTTTCACATAAAATATTAATAAAATACATTTAAATTTGTAGTTGTGTGTTTAAAAATGAGAAAGAAAGTTTAAGGACAGGAATACTTCTGCAACCTACTGCAAGTATTGTTGGTGTGTTTAGTATTGTTGGCTTTGGTATTGTTGGGAAGTAGTGAAGAAAGGGGTAAGTTTGTCAGTTATTGACAATTCAAGTATATATATATATATATATATATATATATATATATATATATATATATATATACACACATGCATCTATGCACCTGACTAGTCCTCTGTTCCTACACTTAGTCCCTCCGATAAATAGAAATACTACACCAGAAAACAATATACATGACAGATTTTTCCCCACCACCAATACCATTAACAAGCCAATAACTGACAAACGTATCCCATTTTTCCCTACTTCCCAACAATACCAAAGCCAACAATACTAATATATATATATATATATATATTGTAACGCCTCACACTCGTCCAGCCGCCATCTTGGACCAGCGTAGGGGGTCTTTAGCTCTCGGATCGCCGTCCGGGGAAGGACAGTATTGGCACACCGACACCAAGCTTCCGTTTAACTGGCCTCACCCAGTTTTATTGGCACAGAAAAGCATACAAAACAAACATAACACAATAAACATCTAGGCCGTCTGGCCACTAACTATACATTTAGAGATGCCCTCTCTACCGTAGTCTGGATCTAATATCCAGCACCACCAAAACATGTACTCACAAATCCAGTACACTGTACAGGCTTCCCTCAAGCCTTCCGGGGGCCAGAGCCTCTCTCCAGCTTGCTGCTCCACTCTGCAGGTAGCAGGCCACGCCCCCTTAACCCCTGCAGGTTAGGGCTTCTATAGCCATCCAGGAACTGGCTCAAAATGGCCGGGAAAACGTGGGGACGGCCTCCCACCCAACGCTATGACCGCCCCGGGAAAGGCAACCCAATAATAGCCGCATAGCAGCCCATACTAACAACATGTGTCATTTACCTAGGCTGCTGACGCAAAATTTGGTTGCCTTCCCCACCGAACCCAGATATTCGGTGGAAACTTTTTGCAGCAAGACGACTTCCACCAGTGGCAGCAACAGGCAACTACATGTACCAGTCTGCTAAAATATCCCTCCCCTCTGATAAAGCCCTAGGGCTTTCTCACATTGCCCAGGCTCCCTCCGGGGTCAAAGCTCCTATTTTGGGGCAAGTCTTCCTTACAATCTCAGGGGCGGGAGAAAAACACTTTCCCCGTACAGCTCAGCTGTGGACTCATACCATGCACTCTTTCCCATAGTGGGCAACACACCGGTCAGGTTCGCTATACACAATGGCCTCTTGGGGCGCACCTGAGTCCAAAACTGCTACCTCTTTGTCTGCAGGTTCATGTGAGACCAAAACCTCCCTTAAAAACCCCAGTCATCTGGTCCTCACTGACAACTTTGACAACGACTACATTACCTGGCGTTTAAATTAATCCCCAGAGGACACATTCCCCTGTTACCACCTCTGCTTACTGGCTCTGTCTAGCAGCAGACCCTCTGCAGCAACGTGTGGCGATTTTCCCCTGCACATCCCCTTTTAACCGTCTCTAAGGGAGAACTTTGAACCTCTTTCAGGGTCACTCCTTTATCTTGCACACCATCCATTTCACATTGTGCATTGGAGTCAATGACAGACACATTTTTAATAGTAGGGACAGCAGACATCTGGCTGCTAACAGCACCCACCTGTAGGTCACCATAAACCACCCGGACCTACCACCTCTGTGATACGGGTCTACCCCACTTCTCTTTTTACCTGGGTATCGCCAATTAGCAACACACCTATGAGCAGTGTTCACCATCTCCAAAAACTTTATTTTCCCTTTACAGCGAGTATACAGCAAACCTGTTCAGGAACCTCACCAACCTCACGACTTATGGCAGGTTTTCCCCGTTCAGACTGGGCAGACAGGACGCCTCTCCTATAACGCTGTTCAGACATTACTGCAAGAACATATGCAGGCACTTCCTCCACATCCCCTGTATCTATCTCCAAGGGAGAAACTCTCAGTATCCCTGCTTTTTTATCTCAGGGATACTGCTGACAACCACTGCACAAATCAAATTCCTTGCGTTTACCTCAGCTTCATTACTAGGGATTTCCTTACCATCTGAGGGTTCAAACACTCTCACCTGCCCCTCACTAGCGCCTGAGCGAACCCTCTTTTCTGGGTCTAGCGGCTCCCTTTTTTCCATTCCTACAGTCACAGCAATTTTTGGGTGACCACTGCAGTAAAGCTACGGGAAATACAGCCACCATTGGAGCCATTGAACTCAGCTGCACTACATCTCCCAGATGCCTGTTCGCTTCATTCCCATCGCATAATCACATCATCCTTACACTGAAGCACTGACACTTTGGGCCGGGTCCATTCCCACACTGCAATAGAGACTCTTCACAGTTTGTGTGTTCCTCATGGTCAAAACCAGCACATTCACACACTGTTCCTCAATCCAGGGTTTTGCCCTTTTCCCTTTCAGGCAACACACTGGCCGTGTTCACACCAGGCAACTCAATCACCTTTTCCCCACCAGCAGAGCGCACCTGATTGCTACTGGCAACCACATCAGCTCCATGGGGAACTGTATTGACAGCACCAGTCTCAGGATTGCTATCAACCCCCAAACATACCACACCTGCACACCCAGTGCTATTACCCGCCAGAAAACCCAATAGGGACAGACCTGCAACTTGCACGTTACCCTCCTGTACACACAGTGCGCTGGGGTCATGGGTACACACATTTACGGACTGGAAACCAGACACTTCACACACAGCTGCCATTGGGACTCATTCTCACAAGCTTTTCCAGCAGGAGATGCAGTGGAAAAACCCCGTTGCTATCGGCAACCACAGTAGATCCACCTGAAAACTGTAGTGGTAGCACATGTCTCCAGATGGTCATCCCCCACAGGACACTCATCCTCTGCAATGCTCCCAATACTGTTAGCCACGCTCTCTAGGGGCACACTTGTGCTTGTCTGCTCTACAGCTGGTGCTGGTATTTCTGCAGAAGCTAACTCACACTCTGCAGCTACTGCACACATAGCCCTGACAGCCATGACCTCCAGGGGCAGACCCGAGCTGCTCTCTGCTACTGCTGTAAACTGCAGCTTGTACACACAGGGGCACAGTAAACTGGAGCTAAATCTGTCACACAGCTAATATTCCCCTGCTCAGGCTGTGTGACCAGGTCATGGATCACAGGCATAGTATTTATAACACTGGAAGTAACAGTGGTGTTACCATCTCCCACAGGCAACACCACAGTCCATCTGAGTCCATCCGACTTTACCAGTCCATTTATCACAGTCCTGCCACTGCTCTCTGGACTCTTCTGGCTTGTCAGCATATTTGGGCCTCCGTTTAGCCCAGCCAAGTCCTCACATAGATCAGACACATGACCTACAGTCCCATAACACATAACCAACCCCACTGGAGCAGTCTTACCAGGTATGATGTCTGGGTTCAAACTGGATCGCTCCTGCTGACTGTCCATGTCAGCCATGGGTGGGGCTGCAAACCACCTGGAACTCCAGAGCTTGGGGGTGTATCCACTCTGGCCTCTTTTGAGAGGGCAGTCAGGAGCACATCTCTCCACTCTGTGGCACCTCCAACATGGCTCCTGCGTTTGGTTGCTCCGTGCAACAACCACATCCATACCTCTGGACGACTGTGGTTTCTTGGCACTTGGAACCCAGGGCCTCTTGGCAACTGGACGCCTCCCAGCACATGTCTCTTGTAAGCACCTGCTGCACCATTCTGGCTGGTTTATCCTTGGCAGGTGTTTTTTTGAACTTTTCCTCGGACTCCCAGCCAGCAAGGCTGTTTGGATTGAGGTGAGTCCACCTTCCAGACTGTGGAATTGGGTTCAGAATGGCTTTTAACCCCTCATGGTCTGCCCTTTAACTTTGCTTGGAAACTTTTCATTTTCCTTTCTCATGGTGGCAGTCAGCTGCTCAGACTCCTGCATGGACTGCTTCAGCTGGGCAAGAAGTTCTTCCATGGCCAAACAAAACAATTTCAGGTAGCAACACAGTCTTTTAAACAGCACAGACTGTATACCTGGGTTTGTCCTCCTCGCTCCACTGAGCACACAGTCTCTTCAGACTCCAGCACCAACAGTAAGGCCTCCACCTTTTACTTCGCTGCAGCAGTCCTATGCAAACTGCATTTTTTTTGCACGCGTCAATTACTGCCAATATTTGGCCCGCATCCTCCACCATATGTAACGCCTCACACTCGCCAGCCGCATCTTGGACCAGCGTAGGGGGGGCTTTTTGCTCTCGATCGCCGTCCGGGAAGGACAGTATTGGCACACCGACACCAAGCTTCCCTTTAACTGGCCTCACCCAGTTTTTTGGCACAGAAAAGCATACAAAACAAACATAAACCCAATAAACATCTAGGCCGTCTGGCCACTAACTATACATTTAGAGATGCCCTCTCTACCGTAGTCTGGATCTAATTCCAGCACCACCAAAACATGTACTCACAAATCCATTTCACGTTTCAGTCTTCCCTCAAGCCTCCGGGGGCCAGAGCCTCTCTCCAGCTCTGCTGCTCCACTCTGCAGGTAGCAGGCCACGCCCCCTTAACACCTGCAGGTTAGGGCTTCTATAGCCATCCAGGAACTGGCTCAAAACCTGGCCTGGAACGTGGGACGGGCCCCCCACCCAACGCTTTTGACCGCCCCGGGAAAAAGGGAAACCAATAATAGCCGCATAGCAGCCATACTAACAACATGTGTCAGTAACCCAGGGTGCTGACGCTAAATGGTTGCCTTCCCCACCGAACCCAGATTCGGTGGCACGTTTGCAGCAAGACGACTCCACCTAGTGGCAGCAACAGGCAACTACATGTAGCCAGTCTGCTACAATATATAGTAAGATATTTGAAAATTTATATAATGTAAATAGGGTTTTGTACTGGTTTTGTTCTTGTTAGAGGTATGACGGTGGTATGATTGAGGCCAGATCGGGTTTCATGTGTACATGTGTATATTTTTAGAACGTGTCTTGTATATAGTTATTGTTATTTTTTTTTTACTTTTATTTCATTGAAAGAGTTCCAGAAACCTGTGACAAGGACCTTATTGAGTCCCTTCCAGCCCACCTGGTTACTGTCTGTGATACACATGGCAGCTACTCTAGATAATATCTGCTGGTCAGAATAATGTGACTCAACTATATATGTACTCTGTTATAGCTCTTCTAATGCGACCCTAAAGGAAACTTGTAACCTCCTTTCTCTTTTTACATCGCTATGTATACAGTGGGAATACAAGTTGATCCTACTATTGATCCTACATAATAATGCTCAATCCTTTTGCAATTACATTATCTAATGACAAGATGTGTCTGCTGGAAATCTCAGGACCAGGAATAGTTTGCTCCGTATACAACCTCCCTCCAGGCTGTTTATTGATGTACCAGTTCCTTCCAGCCTTTTGGCTGTATTCTGTCAAGTCTGGTGTGCTAATTACTGGTATTTATGAGCAGTTTAGACAGGATGAGAAGAGGGGACAGTTTTCTTTTAACTCTTTGGTGACACCCTCCATGCATTTATAACATCATTGATATATGTAGTGAGCTCTGAGCACTATAATTGTGCAGGGCTGTGATGATGCGGGCATGGGGGGCACCTGCTGAATATTACAGCTCATACACTGCTACAATGGCTGGTATTAGAGAGAGCTCCAAACTCATCCATTTGACTCCTCATGTCGCCATTTTTTTTTTTACTTATTAAATCAAGACCCTGATCCATATGCTTTTCCTCTCAGTCGTTTTTTTTTCCTGATTGTAGATTTCTCTATTCGGCCGACTATATATTATTGTGGGGAAGACATTCTTGCTTGCACTGCTTTAACAGCAGTCAGAGAGATACTTTACAGCAGCTTTATGCACATGGGATTCTTAAGACAGTTTTTGTCCTATTGTCTTGTATAGGAGAGTTTTCACTGTGAAGGGAGGGGAGAGGGGGAGCTGTAACATCTCCTCTTGTGACTGGTGGATTCTCTGTTATCTCTACACAATGGTGTCTCCTTTCAGCTTGACCCTGCTGTTACTGATAATGAACAGACTGCTGAAAAGCTCTCTAAACAGAACAGGAAGTGTCAGGCGATTATTAGGCTTCGTGGCCAAAGTGAAAACTACAGGACTTAAGAATTTTTAAAAAAATATTGAAAGTGATAAGGAAAATTAAAAGAAACATAACCAAAAATTCCTACAAAATGTGTTTAACATACAAATGTGAGTTAAACAATAAGTCATTTTTTGATGACACATTCCCTTTAAGTGATTAGAGAAAGGGAGGGGAACTACCTCTAACAACCTATTGGTTCCCTTCACAATGTGATTGCAGGGTGATGATTGGTATCCATTGCAGCTGGGATTCGAAAAAGCCATCTACAGTATGTATCACATACTCAAGTCCCCTGATGTAAGATAAGATACATAAAATGTTACCAAAATCTGATAAAAAAAACTCAAAACATTCCCCCTATGCTTTGTTATGTAGAAGAGTCTACACAATTGTTATTGCTGCAATCATATTGTATAAACCGCTCACATTATACCTTATCTTGATTATAAGTGAAAATGGGTATAAAAAAATAAAGATATATACTTGGAAAGAAAATTTGAACAATGTTTAATATTTAGCAGGCCTAGGAGACTCAGTCAGAGCTTTTTGTTTTGGTACAGAAGATATAAAATGTGCGTTATCATGCATTTTGTCATGAAAATAATGTGGAAATTTGTCATATCAATTATAATCTCACAACCTCCTCTATTATGAAAAAAAAGTAAGCTGCTTTTGATTATTATTTTTCTGTGCATGTTAGGAGCAGAAAGGATAGAACAATACTGTTCCCAAAGCCATCATAAGGGCTAAGCTAAGCCATCATATGCCATCAAAAAGAGTATCTCTATTAGAAAGAATAGGGGAAATGAAATAGCTGTGGTCAGTGACTAGGAGATTAATTTGGGACATTAAACTACTTCTAGAGAGTGAGAACAAAGTAGTGTGATCATCAATCTCTAATGTTGCAAGTCCCATAAGCATACATGTGTTCCAAGTTAGGCTACCAATCATTGGAAATATTAGTAACCCTACAGAGCTACTGGTACTGAATAGCAACTATGACAGCAAAGATAACCCCTGAACAAATGAGTCAGAACTGACAAAGGATTTCAACACATTATACTATACCATACTGACAGAGGTATAGCTCAAAACTACTGTGCTCAAACAACAGAGCCCCTCAGGCCCAGTACCGACACATTGGCCCACAGGTATTTAACTACATGCACTTTTCTGAAATATTGATGCCAAAAAGATTGACTATTTTCATGGCATGAACTACCTTGTCATCCCCATTAGCAAGGTTGATGTGGTTATGGCTTGAGTTATTAGACATTCTTTATGAAATACAATTTTTTTCAGAAATTATTAAAAAAGCTACATCTACATGCCCCTCACAAGCTGGTGTAAAATCTAATCCCCCCAAAAAATTAAATGGAATTCTTCCTCATAGACTTTCTCTGAAGTCAAATAACCTGCCATCTGCTAAGACTAATTAATATATGTACAGTATGCATCAGGAGTGCTGGGAGTGTTCCCTAAACCTCTTTGGATTTTCATTTTTTTTCTTACCTCCACCTTCCAAGAGCCATATTTTTGTTTTCGATTGAGTTGTGTGAGGACTTATATTCAAATTATATTTTAGCTATAGCATTAAAACACAATTTAATGTACTGGAAAGCCAAAAAGTCTTTGTGGGTTAGGATTAGAAAACAAAATGCCAAATGGCATGCTATCTTTACTCTGTGGATCTGTATAAGTTTGGCAAGACTAAATTTAAAATCCTTTTGTTATGTTTAAGTATTTTTAAAAACCTTTAAACACTTTTTTTCATTTCCTTTGCATCACGATTCTTTAAGTCTAATAACTTTATTTTTCTTCTACAGACCTATATAAGGGTTATTTTTAGGGATCTAAAATTTAGTTTTTAGTTGTACCATTTTGGGAAACATGCAACTTCTTAACCAATTTGTATTTTATTTCTTAGGGAGGCGAAGCAACCAAACATCTGCAATTTTGGCATTGGATATTTTTTATGGTTTTCACTGTGCAGGTTAACTGTTATATTTTACTAGATCTAACTTGTATGTGATGCAGTAATACCAGTTATGTTTCATTTTTTATTGTATTTTTGGGGAAAACTGGGTCTTTTGAACTTATTTATTTTTTGGGGATTTTAGATTTTTATAAACTTCTTTTTACTTTTTCTTACATTATTATTTAGTCAACTTAGGGGACTTAAATATGTGATACAAAGTCTTGGTATTCCAATAAAAGAATATAGCTATATTGTGTGTACTACATTGTAATATAAATAACCAATGTTATCCAACCACATAAAACATTCCAGCCAATGACTCAAATTCCAGTGTCTGCCCAGTAAAAACAGGGTGACTAATCCCCCAAATAGGCCACTCCCATCAGGGAAGGGAAGGTGGGACTTGTCACTTCTTTCTTCTCTTTTATTATGCTGGTTACAGTTAGTAAACAGGAGTTATAAGCCCTGATCGTACCTGCTGCACAATCCAACAATATAAAATAAGGAGGCCAGTGTATTTAACTACTCATATAATGACCCGCTTTACACAATAAAGGGAAAGGGGAGGGTTGTGTATACAGTGCTGGTTGTGTAAGTTTGCCCACTGACAAAGACATGAACAGTCTATAATTTTAATGGTAGGTTAATTTTAAGTTTACATTGTATAAATTATATAAATTCATTTCCCTTTTGCTGTGAGAAATAAATATTTGATCCCTCTGGCAAACAAGACTTAAAGGGGTTGTCTCACTCCAGCATTTATCAGCCTTTTGTGCTGATTGCCAGGCAGAGCTTGTGAGATGGAGGGGAGTGAGGGAGTATATTCACTGTCTGCAGACATGCTCAACAGTTCTGTTCTCTGTCTGTGATTTACGTGGCACTGCAAATCTGTCACAAAAGTGTTTTACGTGGGGCTGCACAGAACAGCTGTGTTTTCTCTTGGTTTGTGATTTACGTGGGTCTGCACATCTCAGTCACTAGGTATTTACGTGGGACTGCACGATACAGCTGTTTTCTATCAGTGATTTATGTGGGACTGCACATTTGTTTCACAAAAGGGGTTTACGTGGGTCTGCACAGTACAGCTGTGTTCTCTTTCTGTTTGTTATTTATGTGGGACTGTGCATCTGATCACAAAAGGGATTTACATGCGACTGCACAGTATAGCTGTATTCGCTGTCTGTGATTTACGTGGGACTGCACAGTACAGCTGTGTTCTCTGTCTCTGATTTACGTGGGACTGCACATCTGTGTAAAAAGGGGATTTGTGTGGGACTGCACAGCTGTGTTCTCTCTCTCTGTGGGACTGCACAGTACAGCTGTTGACTCTCTTTGTTATTTAAGTGGGACTGTGCATCTGAGTCACAAAAGGGATTTACGTGCGACTGCACAGCACAGCTGTCTTCTCTGTCTGTGATTTACGTTTGACTGCACATATGTGTCACAAAAGGGATTTACTTGGGACTACACAGCTGTGTTCTCTTACTCTCTCTCATCCCTACATTATCATCACTATCATCCCTGCCAACAGCCAGTAACATTGGCTGGGTGTAACCCAACCTGGGCTTCAGCATGGTTGCTAAGCACACATAAAGCAGCCCATTCCCAAAAACCATGGCACTTTGCCAATGGTAACCAAGGATGGACATGATTGCATTTTAGTTTCACCTTATTTTAAACTATGATCTTTGTAGTGAGACAACCCCTTTAATACTTGGTAGTAATACCCTTGTTGGCAAGCACAGCAGTCAGACATTTTTTGTAGCTGATGATGAGATTTGCACATATGTCAGGAGGAATTTTGGTGCACTCCTCTTTTCAGATAATCTCTAAATCATTAAAATGTTGAGGCTGTCGCTTAGCAACTAGGAGTTTCAACTCATTCCATAAATTTTCTAGGGGACTAAGGTCTGGAGATTGGCTAGGCCCCGCTGTGACCTTAATGTGCTTCTTTTTGAGCCACTCCTTTGTTGCCTTGACTGTATGTTTTGGGTCATTGACTTACTGGAAGACCTAGCCACGACCCATTTTTAATGTTCTGGTGGAGGGAATGAAGTTGTCACTCAAGATTTTACGGTGCATAGCTCCATTCATTCTCCCATTGAAGTGAAGTAGTCCTGTGCCCTTAGCAGTGAAACACCCACAAAACATAATGTTTCCACCTCCATGCTTGACAGTGGGGACAGTGCTCTTTAAGTCATAGACAGCATTTCCCTTCCTCCAAACACGGCGAGTTGAGTTAATGCCAAAGAGCGCAATTTTTGTCTCATCCGACCACAGCACCTTATCCCAATCACTCACAGAATTATCCAGGTGTTCATTGACTAACTTCAGACAGGCCTGCACAGGTGCTTTCTTGAGCAGGGGGACCTTGCGGCCACTGCAGGATTTTAAACCATTACTGCGTAATGTGTTACCAATGGTTTTCTTGGTGACTGTGCTCCCAGAGATCATTAACAAGTTCCCCTTGTGTAATTTTTGGCTGATCTGTCACCTTCCTCATGATCAAGAATATCCCATGAGGTAAAATTTTGCATGGTGCCCCATATCAATGTCAATTGACAGTCATTTTGTATTTCTTCCATTTTTTTCCTATTGCACCAATATTTGTCTCCTTCTCACCCAGCGTCTTACTTATGGTTTAGTAGCCCATTCCAGCTTTAGCAGGCCTATGATCTTATCCCTGACATACTTCAAAAGCTCTTTGGTCTTGCCCCATATCAATGTCGATTGAGAGTCATATTGTATTTCTTCATTTTCTTACTATTGCACCAACAATTGTCTCCTTCTCACCCAGTGTCTTACTTATGGTTTTGCAGCCCATATAGGACAAGTTTATGATCTTGTCCCTGACATCCTTAGAAAGCTCTTTGGTCTTGCTCTTGTTGTAGAGGTTAGAGTCTGACTGATTTATTGAGTCTGTGGACAGGAGTCTTCTATAAAGTTGATTATTTAAGACAGCTGTCTTCAATCCAGGTAACGAGTTGATTAGGAGCGTCTAACTGGTCTGAAGGAGTCAGAACTCTTAATGATTGGTAGGGGATCAAATACTTATTTCTCTCAGCAAATTTTAACCATTTACAGTTCTTCAGCCGTGTGCCCTACTATTTAAACCCCTCCATCATCAATATCCCTTTTTACTAGAAATAGCAGAGCTAAGATGTCAGTAACTGCTGTAGAACCACCCACAGCCTGGAGTGGGAGCCTGAAGCTGGCTGTGAAGAGCAGGCTCTATGAAACAGCACTTTAAGGACTCTTTCTCATAGCAATCCATCCCGCTTCTTAGTCTAGACCCTTACAGTCTCCATGCAATGCCAGATAGGGTCCATCAGACTTCTTTTTTTACGAAGATATTTTCCCCTTGAAGCAATAGCTTAGCATTTGTAGTTTAACCTATTAATACATTTCATATGAGCCTTTCTCACGTGTAGTTTAGTAACATAGGTATTTGCATCAAATTCCAAAACGAAATGGAAAAGCAGGAAATTCTCTTAACATTCTTGTAAAAGATACTTGGCTGACTTGTTATAAGGTGAATATGAAACAGATGTGTTGTTTTTGGCGGAAAATAAAACTCTCTATC
Source organism: Phyllomedusa bahiana (assembly GCA_025379985.1). Taxonomy (NCBI): domain Eukaryota; kingdom Metazoa; phylum Chordata; class Amphibia; order Anura; family Hylidae; genus Phyllomedusa; species Phyllomedusa bahiana. The sequence goes on from JAODAL010016093.1 coordinate 58,924, forward strand.
CAAAGGAGTCAACTTAGATGTATACTGCACTCAGTTGGTATAATGCAGCCATTTACATTCCAGTACTTACACTACAGTCTGATGCAATTTTGTTTTGTTCTAAGATAGTGTTCGTAAACAAAATGAAGATCGCCATTGCGTCTTTGAACAAATTCCAAACTTTTGTCACAAACATTATAGGAGCAAGGCCACATCTGCTAGTGGTATAGACATTCTGCTAGCTTCCAGTTAAAACAGTAAGACATTCTGCAATTACGTACTCTCTTTTCAATTGCTTTAGCTTTAATTGTATTCTTCCTCTTTTACAATACAGGGAATCTTTGTAAGCATTTCTCCACTTCAAGGTGAACAGTAGGACAACAGAAGACTAGCCTGAAAGTTTGTGAGGAATTCATTAGCAATGATGTAATATCTTGATCTAGCCTTTTCTACCAAAAGTTTCTTGGCTGATTATAGAAACTGGGTCTCTAGCAAAAGGGAATGTTGGGTTCCATACGGCGAAATATTGTACCGAGCATTCAGTTAAATTCTGCAAGTGAAACCCTAATCTGAACAATAGTAAATGGGTTAAATAATTTCCCCCCATAAAAAAAAAAAACTGTAGAAACATAACACACAAAAAAACCATATACATAGTAAGTATCCACATGTCTGCAATAACCTGATAAAATAGTTTACGAGGTTATTTAGTGTGAAGCGTGTAAGATGCAGAAAAAACAAATGCAGAAAAATGCGTCTATCATATTCACAACTCAATTAAAAAAAATACACAGTAATTTATATGTATCCGCAAACTAGGCCAAAAAATACAACTTCTCTCACATACAACAAGGCCACATACAGCTGCATCACTGAAGAAATGAAAAAAGTTATTACCGTATATACTCGAGTATAAGCCGAGTTTTTCAGCACAAATAATGTGCTAAAAAAATCCCCCCTCGGCTTATACTCGAGTCACTGTCAGCGCTCGGGCGCTGCGATGGCCTGTGCGCCGACAGGGACGCTTCAGTTATATGCGACTCCTCATGGAGCGCCTATAGCTGAAGGCCGAGTACAGCGGACGGCCTCGGGGCGCTGCGATGGTCCGGGCGCTGTCAGCGATCTCCTCCCCTTTGTGCGACTCCTCCGGAGTGCATACATGAGAAGAGATACCGCAGTGGACTCCGGGCGGCCGTCTGGAGTTTCCGGCACAGCGTGTGCGGCCTGATGACATCACCCGCCTGTGCCGGGAAGACAGCGCGGGAGGCCAGACAGCGAGGAGGCGGAGCGGCGTGGGAGATGGAGCAGCGGTTAGCCAGGTAAGTGTTTTTTTTTGTTTTAAAACCCTGCCTACAGCCTACCTATAGGACCTATACCTGCCTATACCCTGCCTACAGCCTACCTATAGGACCTATACCTGCCTATACCCTGCCTACAGCCTACCTATAGGACCTATACCCTGCCTACAGCCTACCTATAGGACCTATACCTGCCTATACCCTGCCTACAGCCTACCTATAGGACCTATACCCTGCCTACAGCCTACCTATAGGACCTATACCTGCCTATACCCTGCCTACAGCCTACCTATAGGACCTATACCTGCCTATACCCTGCCTACAGCCTACCTATAGGACCTATAACCCTGCTACAGCCTACCTATAGGACCTATACCTGCCTATACCCTGCCTACAGCCTACCTATACCTGCTATACACTGCCTACAGCCTACCTATAGGACCTATACCTGCCTATACCCTGCCTACAGCCTACCTATAGGACCTATACCTGCCTATACCCTGCCTATAGCCTACCTAGAGGACCTATACCTGCCTATACCCTGCCTATAGCCTATCTAGAGGATCTATAACTGCCTATAGCCTGCCTAGGGGGCCTATACCTGCCTATAACGATCTATACCATGCCTATAGCCTGCCTAGGGTGACCTATACCATGCCTATAGCCTGCCTAGGGGGACCTATACCTGCCTATAACGACCTATACCTGCCTATAACCTGCCTAGGGGGACCTATACCTGCCTATAACGACCTATACCAGCCTATAACCTGCCTATGGGGGACATATAGCTGCCTATATCTGCCTATGGAGGACATTAAACTGCCTATATCTGCCTATGTAATTTTATTGGTATCCATTTTTATTTTTAAAATTCACCAGTAGCCGCTACATTTTTCACCCTAGGCTTATACTCGAGTCAATAAGCTTTCCCGTTTTTTGTGGCAAAAGTAGGTGCCTCAGCTTATACTCGGGTCGGCTTATACTCGAGTATATACGGTACTGCTGAAACACAGGGAGGCAAAAAACTAAAATCTTAGCTGGTCATTAACCCCATAACCCACGTGGACGTATGGGTACGTCCTGGTGGTAAGGAGTTGTGTAGCGGGATCACTGTTTAACCCCTTAGCCGCGACGTCTAAATGAATGAAAAACGGTGCCGCGCATCGTTCTTCACTCCGATCAGAGCCCCCGCAGCGTTACTGCGGGGATCCGATGGCTGAACATGGCAGCAGGAAGCCTTGTGAAGGCCTCTATCGCTGCCATGTTCTCGTTTGCCCCACTTCCGGCCCCAGGTACACCCTAATGCATTATCTATGCAATGCATTAGGATGTATAAATGATCACACCCCCCAGTGTTGAAGAGCCCTAGGGGGAATCAAAGAAGTTAAAGTAAAAAAAAAAAGTTTTAAAGTATAAAAAAAATTAAAAGTTCAAATCACCCCTTTTTCGCCATTTTGCAATTAAAAAATAAAATAATAAAAATGTTACACATATTTGGTATCACCGCGTCCGAAAAAGTCTGATCTATTAAAATATAACATCCTTTATCCCGTACACTGAACACCATAGAAGAAAAAGGTTCCAAATGTCAAAATTGCGTTTTTTTGGTCATTTCATGTCCTATAAAAATTTGAATAAAAGTGATCAAAAAAGTGACATGCATTCCAAACTGCTAGCAATAAAAAGTGCACTTCAGCCCACAAAACATGCCTCCTCACTGATGTCCGTAGGTTTTAGTACAAAAAAGTTATTGGTCGCACAAAATGGCGCCACAGCGCAAATTTCAAAAATAGATGTTTGGAATTTTTTTAAGCCACCAAAACATAAAAGACGCTGTACATGTTTGGTATTGCCGGATGCGTATTAACCTGTAAAAAACAGATAACACATCATTTTTACTGAAGAATGAACTCCGTAATAAAAAATTGCAGCAAACATGGCGCAAGTACATTTTTTTTCACATTTTGCCCCACTTACAATTTTTTTGCGGTCTCCTAGTATATTCTATCCAAAGTAACAGACCAGCTCCATATCCATAGAGGAGTATAAAAAGTTAAAAAACAGCATGATCCAAAAATATCTCCATTTCATGTGAGGACAGCCAACAACAGAGTTATCTTACTTAGAGCATCAGGCAGATGAAAGCGTAGGTGTGAAGTAGTCCCCGGAGTCGATTGCTAAGGTCTTATCAATCGACTTGAGGCCTTAACAACTGGCTTAACAACTGACTGGAGTCCGCGGAGTCGATTGCGAACTCTTGTCAACTGACTTGTCTTGAGGCCTTAACAACCGGCTTAACGACTATAAGCGACTTCACAACGCAGTAAATTATGGATCCCCCTGTGAAGGTAAAAGGGTCCCCCAGTATGTTATACGTACCCTAGTAGGTGGTTATATACTTTATGTGTCTCCCGGTAGGTGTGTAGTTTACATGTCCCCCAGCAGGTATATAGGCAGGTTATGGATCCCCCAGCAGGTATATGGGCAGGTTATGGGTCCCCCAGCAGGTATATGGGCAGGTTATGGGTCCCCCAGCAGGTAAATAGGCCAGTTATGGGTCCCCTAGCAGGTATATAGGCAGGTTATGGATCCCCCAGCAGGTATATTGGCAGGTTATGGATCCCCCAGCAGGTATATGGGCAGGTTATGGGTCCCCTAGCAGGTATATGGGCAGGTTATGGGTCCCCTAGCAGGTATATAGGCAGGTTATGGATCCCCCAGCAGGTATATGGGCAGGTTATGGATCCCCCAGCAGGTATATGGGCAGGTTATGGATCCCCCAGTAGGCAGGTTTAGGTCCCCCAGCACACATGGGTAGGTTATATGTCCCCCAGCAGGTATATAGATAGCTTATAGGTCCCCCAGCAGGTATACAGATAGCTTATAGGCCCCACAGCACGTGTATATATAGGTAGCTTATAGGCCTCACAGCACATATATAGGTAGATTATAGCTCCTCCCTGCATGTATATAAGTAGATAATAGCTCCCCCTGCACATAAAAAAGTAGATAATAGCCCCCCTCCCTGCACATATAAAAGTAGATAATAGCTCCCCCCTGCACATATAAAAGTAGATAATAGCTCCCCCCTGCACGTATAAAAGTAGATAATAGCCCCCCTGCACATATATAAGTAGATAATAGCTCCCCCCCTGCATATTTATAATTAGATTATAGGCCCCCAAAATGAATAGAGACAATTCAAAGTAAGAAACTAACCACACTCACCTGACCTCGCTCCCTGCTGCTGCCGCGGCTCCTGGTCTTTTTCTTCAGCGGCGCTGCATTGTGATGACGCTCACTCCGGCGTGCACAGCACAGGCGTGCACAGAGCCGCATCCTGCCTGCGGCACCCGAGTACTCTGCGGAGCTCTCTGCTCCGCCAAAGCATCTAACTGTATGTGCGTCTGGCGGACGCACATGCAGTTAGTCCCGCCACCGCTGCCATCGACAAGGTCCTAAGCCGATAGCTCAGCGACTGGTACCGGCTTAGGACCCTAACGATCGGCGGCGGATAGCGGCGACACCGGGGACTAGTGTGGAGGTCCCAGTATATTCTATGGTACAACAAATGTCACCATTAGAAAGTACAACTTGTTCCACAAAATAAAAGCCCTAATATGTCTATGTAGGTGGAAAAATAAAAATGTTATGGCTTCTGGAAGGCGAGGAGGAGAAAAATGAAGCGTAATAATTTTTTCTTTGGAGGGATTAAAGGGTTAAAGGGGTTGTCTCACATGCTGTTTTTACAGAGCTACATGCAGCTTCAGATTTCCACTTCCTTACTCTTCCTGATTAGACTGTGTGTTGTTATATAGCAGTGATTAGCATTTCAGCTCCCTATTACCAGCTTTTCTAATTGCCCTGACATGACTTCAGGAGTTGTAATCTATAGTCCAAAGGGCTACAGAGCTCAAAGTAAACAGTCACAAGGAATTCATCTCCTTTGTTTGTTATCTCATGACTAAAGTAAAATCTATTGACCAATGTGTTTAGAAAAAATCTTCATATAACTGTCCCTTTATGTTGCAAGCTAATCTTTGTAGTGAGAAAAACCCTTTGATGTTCCCTACATGCTGAGTGCTAATTCTTGTAGTGATTTTTCAGGCCTAATGCATAAGGGGTTAAGAAAAAACATATAGTATATGACAGTAAATAGTTTTAAGAGAAGTAAAAGTTGTATAAAAGGATGTTTGTTATCATGCATCAACCCACGCTATTGCTCTATGTATGTACACTAATCTTTTCAGTGCCCAGTTAACTTGCTTACCTCTAACCAGGGCTGCTCTGCCTTTAATGTGTATATGTCCTTTTCGCAAGTACCTATATTTCTTGTAGAAAGCCTGAGGCACCCTGCACCCAGAAGTTGTTAAATTCTGCTTTAAAGTGTGATGGTCTAACACCTGGCAGTACTATAGATCCACATATGTAATTCAGTGCTTATAGCCTTTTGCTGGCCAATACTGTCATACTGTAACTAGGCACATAAAATTTCTTTTTTCTAGAATTTATATGAAAACCGTAAGAAATATATTGTAAAATGTTCAGGTGCATGCTATTTTACATAGGTGTCCTTACCTGGAAACATAGGAATCTGTGCTGTGGACTGGCACTGAGGTTCATATACAGCTGTACACATCCGTGCAGCCTCTGCATCAAATACTATTTTGAACTTTTAGCCTTTGCTTTCTGTTTTCAGAGACATTACTTCACCTGCATAATTTTTCTCTGGTAAACCTCTTTAGTTTTTATCCTTCAACAAACTAATTCATCAACATGAACAAGGGCCTTATTTCTTTGTTAAAGTGCACTGATGTCACATTTGGCTGAATTCCTAATTGTTCCTATCAGCAAATGTTTAAAATAAAGCCACCACATACTTTACTATGACACCACATTAGAAAAATACAAATCCAGAAATGGTACTGTAAGAGAGCCCAAATAGTTGGGAGGGCCCTATTAAATATCTATGTATGTTGATTATGTAATAAAAGATAATACAAAATAAAAGATCAAATATAATAAATCAATTATAATACTAAAAAACATTCTCTGCCTCCAGTATAAACCATTGGATTATTACATTTAATAGCTATGTTATTTTGTCTACCTGACTATGTTTCATGGGTAATTTATAAGAATAGTCTTAAAGGGGTTGTCTCACTACATTGATTCATCTTACCTCAGTCCTGTTTTCTTGGTTTCATTTTGAATTCAGGGGCGTGTTTACTGTCTTCTCCTAGGCTGCAGTAGAAGCCAGGTCTGTAGCTATAGCGACCAGTGCTGGCAGCCTATTAGGAGAGATCCAACAGGTCTGTAGCTATAGCGACCAGCACTGGCAGACTATCAGGAGAGATTGGACAGGTCTGTAGCTATAGCGACCAGTCCTGGCAGCCTATCAGGAGAGATTGGACAGGTCTGTAACTATAGCAACTTGTGGAGCTGATGCAGCCCATACAAGAAGGAATATCTAGGAATAGGTTGGCCACTATTAATGGACATATATAGCAGTGACTTGTTTTTGCGAGATCTTTACCATAAAAAGCAATCCTTGTAGTGAGAAAACCCCTATAAAAATGAGGTATGTTCATTCATATATATGACCAGCCTGGTGATAGAAAAAGAAACAAATTTTATATTTGATCTTCATATTAGTATTTACTTTATGTCCTGCTAAACCTGAAGGGGTTAATTTTCCTACTTTTAGTGCATAGTATTGATCAAATAAGTCACTGTTTGGTTTAATAGCAGTTCAGCTAAACCTGTCAACATATTTGGGATGTCCTAAATCCTATTATTTGGGCAAATTCTGGAAGCATTTCATGCCCGCTGAATAGCACCTACAGTAAGCAGATGCCCTTAACCTCAACTCTAATCTCGAATCTAACTCCATTTGTAACTCCAACTCATAGAAAAACCCCAACTCCAACCCAACCCAATCTGTAACTCCAACCTAAATCCTAGACATAACCCCAACCCAATTTCAACTCCAACCCCAATGTAAGGTTAGTTAGTGTAAGTGGCTTGGGCTGACTTGAATCATGAGCAATTGGGTTGAATTGAACTGAGAATCAATCTGAAGCTCAACACTTCATTTTGATTTGCAAAACTCATAAAAGTTTGAGCTATTGGTTTCCCTTGGGGAGAATGAGAATGAATGTATGTTTGGTAGCAGAGTTGAGCAAAACCTCTGCCTGATTTGCACTTGATGTACACTTCACAATTTTCCTGGTTTGGGAGAATTGATCTGCTTACCAAAAAAACAAAACAAAAAAAAAACAGCTCATATGGGTCTAGCATGGACAACTGCTCCTGCAAATAGAAAAATAAACCAAAAAAGGATACAGTGTAATATAGAAAAAAACTCAATTTAACATTTAGGCCTCATTCACACGGCTTATTCTGCCACGGATTGGCGCCGTACTTGGCGCCGGATGTGCGCTGCATTACGGCGCCAATCCGCGGCAGCAATTACGGTAATCCACTTTCTCTCATAGAGAACAGTGGAATCCGTCGCTCCTCCCCGCTCGGCGAATCCGCCGCGGGGGGAGAAAGTGACATGCACATTATTTACGGCGCGGACGCGCCGTAAACAATGCATTGTCCATGGGGCCGGGAGCGGCGCCCCCGCTGCGCTCCGGCCCCGCCCCCCTCCCGCCCCTTGTTCACGGCGGATTTGTGAGCTCAATACGGCTCACAAATCCATCGGGAATAAGCCGTGTGAACACGGCCTTATAGCAGAACATTAAAAACCATGGAGCAAACAGCAGACACACTTACGTGTTTGAGGCCACTTGGGTCCTTAGTCATATCAATAAACAGTGGATGCAGTTTTTATGCTGGGTAATTTTTTGTTTTTTTTTCTAAATGATTTGCTTACACTACATTTTTTTTTAAAAATAGTCATAAAAAAGGAAAATGTAGATCTCAAACAGGGAAAATCGATTCACCTAAGGAGAAAAAAGTCTAAAAGTCAGCAGTAGTCCATTAAAAGAGTTTTAGGAGTTTCTTCTTTTAAAAACTTGCCCACCACCCCACTGCAATAAAATAAAAACATTAGCGGTACTGTTATTAACGTGTCATGCAACTTCCCAGAATAAAATTGTCAGTCAAGCAATTCCCCAAACATGCACAAATAGGTAACCCATAAGAAGCCCAATCTCTCTGGGAAACAGGGTAAGGCTACTTTTTTGGTTTCACCAGAGCCCACCGCAAAGCATAATGGACTTGATTGCAAGAGACCCAGGTTGCTCCACCAAATAGATATAAGAAAACAAATGTCAATGGGCTGTCAGACAGGTTGAACAAGGGTGACAGGGAAAAACAGTACTAAACACAAAACAAGTAGAGTGGTCAAATGAGTTGATGTCAAGCCAGGAGTACCAAATCCAGGATCAGAAAAATCATCAAAAAAAAAACAAGCCAGAGTCTAAAATCAGAAAACTCTAATCAAACACAAGCAGGAAAAAAGAGAATCACAGGCAACAAGGCAAAGAAAGACTGGGTTTAGATATCAAGTTAATGATTGGACACGCGAGAACTGATATTGCTGCTACTCTAACCTGAGTCATGGAAGATTCTTAGGGCTTGTCCCTGCGGCACGGGTTTGCAGCCGATTTTTCAGATGGTTTTCGATTTTAAAACTGTCTGCAAACCGGCTGACAAACTTTTACATGGACCTCAATGGAAAACCCGCACAGCGGTCCCCACTGCACGGGTTTTCCGTCCTACTGGTTTTCGGACGGAATATGAACATGTCAATGGGAGGGAGTAGGGCTTTTCTCTGCTAACTGCGGAGGCTAGAGAACAGTCATGGAAGATTCTTAGAGCTCTTTGACTATTAACCAATCACTGGCCTCAACAGTGACATACTTGCCTCAGCAGCCATGTGGACTACATGCAGGCATTTGACACCTGAGGCCATGATTGGTTCATGGTCACATAAGCCATTAAAGGGATGTCATGAGTAACAGACCAGCAGGGGATTTCTGGCAGTTGAGAAATAGTGGTGATGGGAAGGATAAGTACTGGAGAATTACATAGATGTGAGGAAAGCAGGAGCGTTTTTTTTTTTTTTAAAAACCTATATAAAAGGAAATATGGATAGTATTCTCATACTCTTTTCAAGGATTTTTTTTTTTATTGTAGGTTTCCAGTTAGAAAAAGAAGGTAATCCAGAAATACATAATGCTAAAATTTTAGGCAAAGTATACATACAGAAAGGGGATGTAATCAGATTACCACCCACATGCCCTGACATAAATATAGTAACATATTATTACATTTCAGTATTCACATTAAATGTGTTTTTATTTGTAGATACAATAAAATGTCAAAGATTCAAATATACAAGTTTAATTTTTAAAGGGAACCTGTCAGCAAGACAAAACTGCACTGACTGCAAATAACTTGATTCAGGGACAGGTATTTTGATTCTATTAAACTATGTTTTTAACTACTGCAGCCAGGGTTACACTTCAGGCTCAGAGAGAAGTTTCCAGCAGTTATCCACTCAACTCAGTATAATAAAGTCTCTCTTTATTTGCGTATTGCAGAGTTTTCTTTAAATTAAAGGAGTTATTGAGAGGAAAATATTCCAAATAGTTAGGCACTTTTGTAATGTACTTTCTTTAATTTTTTTTTAGTCTTCCTGCAGTTCTTAATCAACTGTTTGATAACAGGAAGCTGCTTAGTTCTGTATGTTCTGACATACAGAAAACAGTTCTGTGTTGAGCCCAGGAGATCATGTGGCCAAAGGGTCACAGCTCTTTAAAGCCTAACCACTTTTGTCATGCATCCCAAGACTTTAAACATCAGGTAGGAAACAGGGGGTGTAAATGAGGAAGATAGACGAGGCACAGCAAAAGATCCAGGGGCTTGTAATTGTATCTGCTCAGCTGCAGAGAATGGAGGCAACATACAGTCCTAAAAATGTGCAATTAGCACAGAAAAACATCACAAGGAGACACCAAAAGATTTCATCAAACAATTTAAGGTGATTTAAGATTTTTTTTTCTTGATTCACCAGATAACCTCGTTGATAGACTGCAGATGATGTACTGGGTCCTCGGTTAAGAAAAGTTCTGTGTACCCACTCTCTGCTCTGGCTAATAGGGAATAACCCACTATATTTATTAAGAGATTCTAATGGAGTATTTGAAATCTAATAGGGTATTTGAAATGTTAACTTATAAGCTTTATGGAAGGTTCTGGTCCTCCAGAAAGTGTAAATAATTGAGCTCCAAAAATTTGAGCCATGGTCAGTAAACCTGACTCCAACTGTTTTTACATTGTATGAGGACACAAGGCCTGATCCCATGTGAGCATAGGAGCTTAATTATGTCTGCATATTGGGCTTATTTTTCCCTCTTTGCCATGACTTAATCCTGGCTACTTGCCAGGCAGTGATTATGAGAAATTAATATTTTCAGGACTGGTTGCTATTACCAGATGACAGCGGTCATTTTTCATGGGCAGCAGCTCTCTGAGAATAATTATGTTGGTGTGTTTTTGTCTAGTCTGCCCTTCTTATCAATGCCAGTTTTAGACTGATTGATCTTATTTAGTTTTATGCTGCACTGTGAAGCCAAGGTATTCTGAGCTTATTATTACATGGAACACAAATATTCGTTGTAAATTTTAACTTACTCCACAACATCAGGTTTCTGTTATTAGCGCAAGGTATTTCATGGTTAGGATTCAGCTTCCTCTCCAGCTAAAAGAAAAGAAATGTTGCCAACTTGGTACAGTATAAGTCGATAGGAATAGCAATTCTCAGTTAGAGATAGTATCACGCCTCCCTTACCCTTTATTCCTGGAACACAGTTTTTCAAAATGATTACATCACTTTCTAGATCTAGATCACAGTATTGTGCCAATAAAAGTTTCAGCAAAATGCCAGAAGGCTGAAGAGCAATCTCTAAATTAGAAACAGACTGGAGTTAAACCTTGGTAAAATTCTAAATAAGACACCAATAAATGCATAAGTGATTCTTATCCCATGATTTTACTAACACAATAGACAAATTTTACTCAGTAAGATCAGTGTCACTGCCACTAATGGAGATGCTGTGTTTACTTGATAAGTATTGTAATGCTTCACTCACATTTAGACGCCACGTGTGACCGTCTTTGGGGTCACTTTAGCTAACTTTTGGGATCGCCGTCCTTGATAGAATGGTATTGGCAACAATATCACCACAACCACATGGGTTTTTTTTAAAATCCGGCCTCAGCCAGCTTTATTCTCGGGCACAGGATAACAGCAATCCACACAAAACATAAATAAACATCTTGGCCGTCTATCCACTTACTAAACTCAATTAGAGACCCTCTAACCCATGGTCTGAGTCTACTCAGGATTACCTCAAGCCTCTGGGGCCAGAGCATCTCTCCAGCTCCACTGCTGCTCTAGGTTCTGGCAGCAACCACACTCCCTAGACACTTGGAGTGACAGCCTTTTAAGAGGCCTAGTAAGACCTGGCACTGGAATGTAGGAACAGCAACCCACCCAACGCTATTGCCGTTCCGGGAAAGGCAACCCATCACTAGCTGCATAGTGTCAGTAACTGATGCCAAATAGTTGCCTTCCCCCGGCGAAACCAGGAGCCTTATGTATGAGGACTGCTCCAGGTCCCATGGATGAGGCATCCATCTCTAGTTAGAAGGGTTTTTCTGGATCCTGTCGAGTCAGAATTGGTGCTGTGGCAAATGCAGCCCTAAAACAGGCAAAGCCTTCTTTGTTTCAAATATTTAATTTTTATAAGGAATCCTAGAAAAATGCACCTCAAATTTTGTTACACAATTTCTTCAAAGTTTGGCAATACCCTACATGTGGGTGTAAACTGCTGTTTAGGCATATGGCAGGATGCACAAGGGAGGGAGTGCTATTTGGCTTTTGAAATGCAATGCAGATTTCTGTGGGTGCCATATTGCATTTGAAAAGCCCCCAAGGTACCAGTATAGAGCAGTACCCATTCTGAAGTCAGTACACTTCAGGAAACTCATCTAGGGGTGCATTGTGCATTTTGGGCCCTCAGATGTTTCACATTCTTTTTAGCATTGGAACGTAAAAATGGAAAGAAAAAAAATGCAATTCGCCATTGTCTTTTGGGTTTTATTTTTACATCATTCATATGATGCTTTGATTGCTTTTTATAAAGGCTTTTGGGAGGTGGGATGAACAAAATACATAAATCCTGTTAGAGTTTTGTTATTTTTTACAGCAGTCACTGTGCAGTATAAATGACATGTTAACTCTACTGCAGGAAGATACAATAAAGTGATACCCAATTTATGTATTTTTTTTATATTTTGCTGCTCTTACACACTAAAAATACTTTTATTTAAAAAAGAAAACAGGTTTTTGCATTGCCATAGTCTGAGAGACATAACTTTCTTTGATGAGTTGACATTTTCATTGATACCATTTTGAAGGTGAAATGACTTTTTAATTGCCTTTAAATCTGTTTTTTGGGAAGCAGGATGAAGAACATACAGGAATCATGGTAGTGTTTTTTATTTTCTACAGCAGTCACTGTGCAATATAAATAACATGTTTTACTCCTTGGGGTGATACCACTGTATAGCGGTATCCAATTTCCATTGTTTTTTATGTTGTAGCGCTTTTTTTTTTTTTTTTTAAAAGGTGCTTTTATCGTTCAAAACAATATTCGTGCATCGCTTTCTTCTACTAGTCATAATATTTTTTTTTCCGTTTACAGAGCTATGCAAGGTTATTTTTAAGGGATGAACTGATGTTTTTATTGCTACTACTTTGGCAGTTATTTGACTTTTTTATCGCTTTTAATTCCACTTTATGTGCAGTGAGAGGAACAAAAATCGTAATTCTGTAATTTTGTTTTTTTTTCTTTTTTTCACAGCGTTAATTATACAGGTCAAATGATATGACAGATTTATAGTCTACTTCATTATGCATACAATGATACTATTATTATTTTATTATTATTTTTATTTATTTTAGAGCGCCATTGATTCCAGGGCGCTGTACATTCAAGGAGAGTTACAAACATAACAAATGTTGAACAAATACAATGGTTACGAAAAATGACTAGTAACTGATTCAGAGAGGAAAGAGGACCCTGCCCGCGAGGGCTTACAATCTACAAGGAAGGAGGGGAGAGACAGAAGGTGTGGGACGGACATGTTTGTGGGCCGTGTACTGGTGGTGGGGTTAGTGTAGGTTATAAGCTATCCTGAAGAGATGGGTTTTCAGGTTGCTTCTGAAACTGGTGAAAGTTGGGGAGAGTCTGATGTTTTGGGTTAAGGAGTTCCAGAGAATGGGTGAAGCACGAGTGAAGTCATGGAGACGGTTGTGTGAGGAGCTGATGAGGGGAGAGCAGAGAAGAAGGTTCTGTGAGGAGCGGAGATTGCGTGAGGGGAGGTATCTGGAGATTAGGGCAGATGTAGATGTATGGATGGGAGAGGTTATGGAGAGCCTTGGAGGTCATGATTAGTAACTTGAACTGAATTCGTGGGGCAATGGGTAGCCAGTGAAGGGATTGACAGCGGGGAGAGGCAGAGGAGTACCGGGGAGAGAGGAGGAGAAGATGGGCAGCAGAGTTGAGGATGGTTTGAAGGGGAGCAAGAGTGCTGGATGGGAGGCCACAGAGAACGGTTTTACAGTAGTCCAGACGAGAGATGACAAGGGCGTGGACTAGCGTTTTTGTAGTGTCAAAGTTGAGGAATGGGCGGATGCGGGAGATATTTATTAGGTGGAGGCGGCAGGCAGAGGTGAGGGCTTGAATGTGTGGTTTGAAGGATAGAGAGGAGTCAAAGGTTATCACAAGGCAGCGGACTTGTGGAGCTGGGGAGATAGTGTAGCCATTGACATTGATAGAGAGATTGGGTGGAGGGATGAAGTGGGACGGTGGAAAGATGATGAATTCGGTCTTCTCCACATTTAGTTTTAGGAGGCGGGAGAAGAAGAAGGAGGATATGGACGATAGAATGTCTGGGATCCGGGAGAGAAGAGAGTTAATATCAGGACTGGAGATGTAAAGTTGGGTGTCGTCCACATACAGGTGGTATTGAAAGCTGTGTGAGGCTAAAAGCTTACCCAGGTCAAGAGTGTAGAAAGAGAAGAGTAGTGGGCCCTAGACTGACCCCTGGGGGACACCAACAGAGAGCGGGCGAGAGGAGGAGGTGGTGCAGGAGTGAGAGACACTGAATGTCCGTTCAGAGAGGTATGATCCGTGATGCAGAGGGAGGAGAAGATTTGTAGCAGGATGGAGTGGTTGACAGTGTCAAAGGCAGAGGACATTTCTAAGAGGAGAAGCACAGAATAGTAACGTGAGGCTTTAGCAGTTACTAAGTCACTGGTGACCCTGGTTAGGGCAGTTTCAGTGGAGTGGTGGGGTCGGAAGCCGGATTGGAGTGGGTCAAGTAGAGAGTTGGAGGAGAGGTGGGAGGACAGTTGAAGATAGACATGCTGTTCGAGGAGTTTGGATGCAAAAGGAAGCAGTGAGATGGGACAATAGTTGGACAGTGAAGAGGGGTGGAGAGATGGTTTCTTAAGGATGGGTGTGATGGTCGCATGTTTAAATGAGGAAGGGAAGATGCCAGAGGTTAATGATTGATTGAATAGGTGGGTGAGGGCTGGGAAGATGACAGTGCTGAGGTCAGGGATGAGGTGGGATGGAAGTGGGTCAAGACTACAGGTGGTGAGGTTGGATTTGGACACTAGAGAGGAAAGGTTATCATGAGTAACAGTGGGAAATCAGTGTTCACTGGGGACTGTGATAGGGTAAGGGTGGGTGGTGGTGATGTTGGAGGTATAGAGGTGTGTAGTGGAGACTGTGGGGTGAAGCTTTCTCTGATGAGGTTGATTTTATTTAAGAAATGAGTGGCGAAGTGTCCGCTGATAGGAGAGATGGGGGAGGAGGTGCTGGTGGACGGAGGAGAGAGTTGAAGGTATTGAATAATTGTCTGGGGTTGTGAGACAAAGATTATATGAGAGTGGTGAAGTAATCCTGTTTGGCAGTGGTGAGTGCAGACTTAAATGTGTGTAGCGATTATTTGTATGAGGTGAACTCGTCGGTGGAGCGGATTTTCTTCCAGCGGCGTTCAGCGATTCTGGGAGCTCACCTCAGCCGTTTGCTGGAGTCTGTGTGCCAGGCTTGTCTGTTGATTTTGCGGGTTCTGTTGCGTGTGAAAGGAGCAACTGAGTCGAGTGTGGAGGAGATTGTGTGGATTTAGAAAGCAGTGGCTGTGTCTGGGTGGTCAAGTGAGGATATGGTAGAAAGAGGTGCAAGAGAGTCAGAAAATGTGGGTTAAGGTTTTGTAGGTTCCTGCGGGGGTGTACTAGAGGTGAGACCAGAGGAGCAGGTGGAGTGGAGATGGTGGAGAAGGTAAGCAGGTTGTGGTCAGATATGGGGTGAGGGGAGTTTGGGATGTCAGATAAGGGGCAGAGGCGGCAAAAGATGAGGTTGAGTGTGTTTCTGTCTCTGTGGGTGGCTCCAGAGGTCCACTGTAAGAGGCCAAAGGAAGAGCAGAGTGAAAGGAGTTTGTTGGCAGCAGAGAGGCGTGCCTCAATTGGGATGTTAAAATCTCCCATGACAATAGTGGGGATGTCAGTGGAAAGAAAGTGGAGGCCAGGAAGAAAAGTGGTCAACAAAGGCAGTAACAGTCGGTAGACAACAGCCACTTGGAGGTTGGAGGGGGAGTAGATGCCCACAGAGTGCACCTCAAAGGAGGGGAGGGTAAAGGAAGGTAGAGTTGGAATGGGAACAAAGGAGCAGTTGTCAGACAGGAGGAGGCCAGCATCTCCTCCATGCTTGTTCCCGGGGCGGGGAGTATGGGAAATTTGGAGACCACCAAAGGTGAGAGCAAGAGGGGACACTGTGTCAGAGGGTGTCAGCCAGGTTTCTGTTAGACCAAGGAAGAGTAAGTTGTGTGAGATGAATAGGTCATGTATGTAGGAGAGTTTGTTACATACAGATCGTGGGTTCCAGACAGCTCCAGGGAGAGAGATAGAGTGAGCAGGGATCAAGGGAATGTGTTTTAGGTTGAAGGGGTTAACAGAGCTTGTTGGGGTAAATCTGTTCGTAAAGCTAGAGACAATAGTGGGAATGTGCTGGGGCGGCCCTGGGTAAGGAGATATGTCCCCAGCAGCCAGGAGCAGCAAAGAAAGGGTGAGCAGATAGGAACAGGATAGACTGTATTTTACTTGGTTCTGTTGTGTGCGGAAGGCATTGATAGTGGGAAAGAGGTTGGGGGCAGCAGTCAGATGAGAGGGAAGAGGGAAAAAAGTCCAGATGATCAGCACCGGGCCGTAGAAAAAGGAGGAACTTTATTTAGAAAAAGACTGCCAATACAAAAGCGGCATAAAAACCACAGCAAATAAAAGCAAGCAGGCAGATCAGAGAGACATGAAGGACACGGACGCTGACATGTTTCGGGCGGTAGCCCTTAGTCGTAGCATGGAGAAGAGTGCAAGGAGAGATATAGAATTTATTGCCCAGAAAAGGGGTGTGGGGTTGGCAATTAGTGTCAGGAAAATGGAGGCTGAAATAGTGGAGGGAAGGAAAAGCATGGTGCAAGATATCTTTGCAAGCTAATAATTGAAAAGAGTAAGAGTAGCTGGTACCGTGCAATCCTTGTTCAATCCTGGTTTAAGTCATCAACACTTAGAATGGCCACACTTTGAATAGGGACGTGAGCGACCAGTCCGAGCGACCACTTACAGGGATTTTATACGAGAGGTCCAGATCAACAATAGAAGTGAAAAAAGAGAGGGGAGGGGTTACTCATTTAAACCCCTTACACATTTTGCCGTACTCATGGGGCAATGTGGGGTACGGGCCCCGAAAATTGACGTATGAGTACTCAAAGCGTTTTTGCACGCTCACAGGCGGAGCCCCAAGATGCGGCATGAAACCAGGGGTATATTACCGCTTGGCATCACCCCCGCACCCCCATGGGCGGAGTGAGCCCCGGCCGTGCGGGATTAACCCCCCTGATTTGGACTTCGTGGACGCGACATCGCACTGCGGCGCAGGGTGGCCCCTGCTGCCCCCGCCCCGGCGCAGTAAGGGCGCTCCCCCCCCCTATGGGTCTCCTACCAACACCCCGGATGCTAAATTGGAGAGCACCCGGGGTTTCGGTGAGTCACGAGTCCATTAATGCATTGTGGGCAGGTGACGACAGTTGCCTGGAGCCAGCATACAGCCTTTAAGCTGTGTGTGACTCCTATTGCATGAACGATTAGTGTTCAGAAATTTTCCCCCCTGGGGAAAAAGTGAAAAAAGGGGTTGAAAAAGTAAAAAAAACGTTGTAAAAAGTAAAAACCAAAACCACAAAATAAAATAAAAACACGTACATCGCCCTTTTCCCCTTTACAAAGGGAAAATCCCCCCAAAAAAAGATCAAAAAAAATTAAAGTCCCATATTTGGTATCGCCGCGGCGTAGCACCAACCCATAAATCTGTCATTTTAATTTAAAACCCGTAGGGGGAACCCCAAAAAAAACCCCCCAAAAAACAGCACAGAATTGCGATTTTTTTCATCCGCAGCACAAAAAATAGAGTAAAAGTCTCAAAAATATATCAAACAAAGTGATCCCAAATTTAAAAATGTAATTTTTCATCCCAGCCCTTACATGCTCTGAAATTGGAAAAAAAAAAAAAAGTTCGGCTATTAAAAGAAGCGATGCAATAAATATTGTTTTTACAAAATTTTAAAAACATTTTTTTTTTTCAAAAAAAAATTGTGCTTTAAATAAAAAAAAAAATAAATTGGGTTCCCCAAATCGTTCAACCACAAGTAAAAACTCTTTCACGAACGCCGGTGAACGCTATTAAAAAAAAAATAAAAAACACTTCGGATTGCGTATTTTTTTCCCCCTCCCTTTTTCCAAAAAAAAGGGATTTAAAAGCGACATAAAGTCTTGTCCCCCAAAAATTTACCAATAAAAAACTTCAATATCCCGCAAAAAAAAAAATTCCCTTTTGCCCAAAACGAAAAATAAAAAAAGTTATGGCTCTCGCTGCGGCGATGCAAAAACTTTTTTCCTTTTCAATAAAAGTGTTTTTATTGTGTAAAAGCAGTAAAACAAAAAAAAATTTTACAAATGTGTATCGCTGAATCGAAAAACCTGCTGAAAAAAACTAGCATTATTTATCCCGCACAGTGATCTGAAAAAATAAAATAAAAAACAAAACCAGGTTTTCTGTTTTTTGTAAAAATGTCACAGAAACCTTAATAAAAAGTGATAAAAAAAGGCTTGGCTGTCAGAATAGGACAACATTAAAAGCAAGTTTTTATAATCGTTCTATTGTGTAAAAGTAATAAAACATAAAAAAAATATATAAAATTTATATATTGAATTTTTCCCACCCCCTAGTAAAGTTATCCCGTCATTTTTTCCCGTTTGGCGAATACGGGAAAAAAAAGAAGCCCAAAAACAAAGGCGGAATCGTTTCCCCCCCTCCATTTCCATGGCCCAATGCTAAAAAAAAACTACGGAACCCTGTGCGCCCAAAATGCAAAATACACCCTTAGATGAGATCCCGAGGGGTGTTTAATCCAAAATGGGGGAAACTTCTGGAAGGTTTCACCTGTTCTAGTACTTTGGGGCTTTGCAGTACATGGCCCCCCAAATCTGTGTTTCAAAAGCCTTTTGCGCTCCCCCCCTTTTACCCCCGCATGCGCCCAAACAGCAGTTTTCCCCACATTAGGGGATTGCCCAACTTGGAAGAAATTGCGTTAAAACAAATTTTGGGGGGTTTTTTTCCAAGATTCCTTGTAAAAAATTAAACATTTTCCCGCTAAAAATTTCAGATTTTTTGGAAAAAAAATTTTTTTTTTGTTTTCAGAGCCAAAAAGCTAAAAAAAAAATTTGTTGGGAAAAGCCTGTGGGGGCGATAACTCACTACACCTTGGATATATTTCCCTAAAGGGGGGGTAGTTTCCAAATAGGGGCTTTTTGGGGTATTTATTAAGTTTTGGAAAACCCTTAGGGTCCGCAAACCCAAAGGGGCCCCAAAATAAAATCGTAATGAAATTAGGCCCCAGAGTCCTGTAGGTGTTCCTCCTTTTCTGGGGTTGTGGTTGAGCCAAATAATGCACTAGGGGCCACATATGGGTTCTTGAAAACGGGGACCTGGGGGGAAACAAATTTAAATTTTCATTTTCCCCGATCCAATTTTTCCCATTCTTTTCATAATGTATAAAAATTGAAATCTGCAAAAAAAGGAAATTTTGAAAATTTTTTTTCCACTTTGTTTTAATTCCCGTGAAACACCTAATGGGGGTTAATAAACTTCCTAAATGCATTTTTGAAAATTTAAGGGGTGTAGTGTTTTATGATGTCATTTATGGGGGGAACTAACATACATCAATCAAAGTCCGTTAGGCTGGACGGTCCCTAAAATATGTAAAATTTTCAAATTTTCTTGAAAATTTTAAATTTTCTCTAAATTTATAAGCCCCCTAATGTGTAAAAAAAAAAAGACATTTAAAAAAATATTTAAAAAATACAGCAGACATATGGTAGATGCTAGTTAAAACTATTTTGAGTGGAATAACTATCTGTTTTAAGCAGAAAAATTTTTTAAGTTTGAAAAATTTGGGAAATTTTTTAAAATTTTTCACGATAATTTTGATATTTTTCAAAAATAAACAAATTTTCTGGACCAAAATTTTTTACTATCTTAAAGAACAATGTGTCACGGAAAACAGTTCTGAATCACATGGTAGTTAAAGTGTCAAAAAGTTTTTCTCACATAAAGTGCCCATGACAATTTAAAAATGGGGGTCTGTCAGAGGGCCCCAAAAATGGGGTAAGGGGTTTTTAAAAGCAAAATAAAGGAAAAGTAAAAATCAGATGGTAAAGGGGAAAACAAATGGCTTTTATACCCCACAGCAGGGGTGGGAGTAGGGGGGGTGACAATGTGATATAACAAATTATAAATAGGAAGATAACCCTCAAAGGAAACACATTGATTTCCAGATGAGAGTTGTAGGTCATGGTACATACACGCATTGAGAACACACAGTGATTGCCAGATGAAGTTTTAGGTCAGTGGATACATCCCCCGTGAAAGAAAAAGGGGTTTAAACAGGGGGAGAGGAGGAAATTTATGGAGCTGATAATGGTTTCTGGTTTTAAGTCATCAACACTTAGAATGGCCACACTTTGAATAGGGCCACAGCGAGCAATACCAAATATGTGTAATTTTTTTAGGGGTGATTGGCATTTGTGATGGAGAAAGGGAGGTTTGCGTGTTTTCATTTGTGTATTTGTGTGTTATTTTTAATTTCACTTTTTTATATTTTACACTTGTCCCTACAGAGGACTCTATTTGGCCCAAACAAATTTTTGGGGCCCTTTCTATTAAAATTAGGGTAAAAGTACTGTACTTTCGTATTGTTAGCTGTGTTGTGACAGGCAACCCGAAAGTTTTTTTTTAGGCTTCCAGGGGTTTCCATAGAAACCAAATTTTTCCCCCGTGATTTATGTTGTGGGTTTTCCCGAGGAGGGCAAAATGGGGAAGCTCCCCCCCTTAGGGGGTTTTTTTCCGGGCCAACCCCCAATTAGGAACCAAAAACCTTCCTGTCCCTGGGGACGAGCATGGGGCTAACCCGTAATAGGGAGGTGATTCCATTTTCACGCATTGTGACTTTTTTTTTTTTTTGCCCCCACACTGAATAGTCATTTTTCTGGTCTTCTCTCTTGACCTGGGGACACAATTAAAAAAATGGGTTTTTACTTTTTTTTTTACAAACTGAGGACAAACCAGCTCAATGTCAAGTTTAAAAAATGCTTTTGGAGGTTCCAGTTTTTTGGTTAAAGTGATTTTAGTTAAAAATTTTGCAAAATGAATTCTGAAGAAACTGGTCTGTGACACGTTCACCAGTGTTATCCCTTTTTGTTTCTGTGCTATTTAAGTATTTTCCCCTTTGGGTTTACTAGATTTCATTCCGGGAGTGGGGGAGGATTACGTTGACTATTTGGGCGTCGGGTTTGTAGGGCGATATCGGCAAATTTTTTCCCAAAACGATTTTTCCCAATTCGATAATAGATTATCGGCGATTTACCATTAAGGGCTATGGGGAGAGCAAAACACTTCATTTTACACCCCCAAAACAGGGCTGGGGAAAACTGGAATTAACATCCCCCCCCAGTCAAATGGATAGTGCTACATCTAAAGGGAAACCACTTAGGTTTATAAAAGCCACAGAAAAAAATCAAAGACCCCTTCCTTTTCCCCGTCTTGCCCCCAAAAGCAGGGGCCCCTTTTCCGCATGACCCACCAAAAATTTAAAAAATGCCAGAAGGGAGAAAAGATTTGAACCAAACCCTTTTTTCTTGAAAAGGGGCCCTTGAATATCCCTTTCCCGGAATGCAGCATGAGCCCCAAAACCGCATGACCCCCGTTTTAAAAAAGTGCCGAAAAAGGAGTCTTTAAACCACCTTTTTTAGTTGAACTGACATTGCTATCCCTGCCCTGTCCAGAAAGACCCTAAAACCTTCTGACCCACAATTAAAAAAAAGTCCCGAAAAAGGGATTCTTTAAACCACCTTTTTTAGTTTCACGGGACATCGACCTACCTGCCTGGCCACGCATACCCCAAACCCTGCTACCCCCAGATTAAAAAGGGGCGGAAAAAGGAGTCTTTCAAACCAATTTTTTTCACTGGACATTGACAACCTGTTCGGGGCCACAGCAGACATTGGAAACTGACATTTTTTTCAGAATTTATTTAGGGAAGTTTATTTTAAGTTTTTAATTTATTACATTTTTTTTTTTTTTTGTGGATAACATACAACATACCCCCCCTCCCTGCGTTTTTAAAGGGTTTTTTTACACGAAGTTGTTAATTCGCCCGCACACCCAAAGAATAAAAAATGTCCTAATATCCCCAAAAACACTTCTTATTGAGAAGACTTTTTCCCCTCCGGGGTTTCTGAGAGGATTCAGCCAATAAATCCAATGTTTATTTTTCCCCCAAAATTTCCCTTCTTATTTATTAGGGACAGACCCCCCGGGAACAGATGTGACCCCATAGTGACTCCAGCCCCAAAAAATTTTTTAACCCCCTCAAATTGTGCAAATTTGTGTCCACCCCTGGACCCCCTTTTTGACCTACTTAACCCTCAAAAAATCACCTATTCAAAAACTGATTTTTTAGAGAAATTTGAAACTTCCTAATTTCCCCTAAAGGTGAGGCCGTGCTGCCATCAGCCACTGTTAACCGGAGGTCCAGTGCCGGGAAGCACAGTGGGGCGGGGGAGCCCAGGCTGGCGTCTGTCATCTATTAAACACGCCCTTATGACCCGAACGTCAACATCGTCTGAAGCAGAGTGCGGGAAGCGGGAAATGTGGTTTTAAACCTAGCCTTCCCATACCCATCAAAAACCTGGGGAGCGCTTGCCCCCCCGTATGAGTGCGGACCAATTGACTTCACTTGGGAAAAAAATGGGTAAACCTCCGTTTCCACCCCAGGGCCCCTTTTTCTTGGCATTCTTTTTTTTCATTTTACTCAACATGCGGAGGAAAAAGTTTTTGTTCTTTGTTCTCTGTCCGTGCTCCTACTCCATGCCCTCGAATAAAAATAC
>JAODAL010016094.1:0-81780 GCA_025379985.1 Phyllomedusa bahiana
TAGCAAAGAACTTGCCACACCGGAGTATCGGATTTTACCGCCAACGCTCCGCACTGAGTGACTCTGCCGCGCTGCCTCGCTGAGCCCCTACTTTCTTGGACCTGCGAAGCGGGTTTTTTACCCCGTGGCCGCTTGGCTCCCGACCTCACACTGCTGCTATCCTGCTGACTCACGGCCACACAACCCACTTGCTGGCTGCGCCGCTGCCTGACGCGCAAGCTGACGCCCTCTTCTCCTGACGATGATGAAGCCTTGCCTCACCCGGCTCCCAAGTGCGGTCGGCTACATCATAATCTATTTGTGTTTCATCGTCACTGCTGTCCTCATCACCGGTCTTGGTATGCAGAGGCTGACCCCCCACAACATGACCTCCCATGCCACTCTCAACATCTATACTTTGCGCCTACTGCAAGAAGCTGGGGATATTGGCCCCATTTCTTCGCTGCCAAGTAGCTGCTGACTGCCCTCCTCAAATTGTTCATCCTCGCTATATAGTGGCGCTGAGCCCAGACCACATAGTAGATCTCTGGCTGAGGGAACCGGATGGGACAGAGGCGGGTTGAGGACAGGTGAGGGCCGCTGACCCGCTCCCGGGCCATGCCAACTAAGGGTTGTGTCTGACGTTCCCACCGACTCTTGGCTGGGGTTGTCAGATGTCATCTGGGAGGAAGTGGATGACCTAGTCAACCAATCAAGAACCATTGGGTTGCTGAACAACACACGGCCGCTAGATGACAGCGGCAGTTGTGGCCTCACCGAGTGACTGTGCTGCGGGCCTGGAATGTTTGTGCCTCTGCCACTCGCAGGTGAAGAGCCTGCCACCTCTCTGTCTGACATACTGTTTGTTCTAAAATGTACAGACACTGTTTGATGAAGATATCTGTATATGATAAATATACAACCTGTATTTGACTCCAAATGAACCCAGTAACAAGCTTGGGTAACCCTTGGATATAAATTGCGCTCCACAAATGGGCAGGAAAAATTTACTTTGTATGTGCCGTTTAAAAACTCTGTGTATTTTACTGAATGTAAAAGCACAAACAGGCTTAATTAACCTTCGGATATGAATTATGCTACAGAATTTCTTCTGTGGCGGTGAAAAAGAAAGTTTCTTTTACTGAGTACAACTGCAGAAAAATACTTAGTTAACCCCTGGATGTAAATTGCGCCAAACAATTGAGCAACCACAAACTACCAGCTTTGTAGCGTGTTACAATGGCGTGTTTTTTACGCTACACAACAAGAGAAAAAATTGTAATTAACCTTCGCTTGTGAATTATGCTACAGGAAAAATTTATTTTTTGGCGGTGAAAGACGGTTTATTTTAGTCACCACAGCAGCAAAACAACGCTTAATTAACCCCTGGATGTAAATTGCGCCAAACAATTGAGCAACCACAAACTACCAGCTTTGTAGCGTGTTACAATGGCGTGTTTTTTACGCTACACAACAAGAGAAAAAATTGTAATTAACCTTCGCTTGTGAATTATGCTACAGGAAAAATGTATTTTTTGGCGGTGAAAGACGGTTTATTTTAGTCACCACAGCAGCAAAACAACGCTTAATTAACCCCTGGATGTAAATTGCGCCAAGCAATTGAGCAAACCACAAACTACGCTTTGTAGATGTTACAATGGCGTGTTTTTTACGCTACACAACAAGAGAAAAAAATTTTAATTAACCTTCGCTTGTGAATTTATGCTACAGGAAAATGTATTTTTTGGCGGTGAAAGACGGTTTATTTTAGTCACCAAGCAGAAAACAACAACGCTTAATTAACCCCTGGATGGAAAATTGCGCCAAACAATTTGAGCAACCACAAACTACGAGCTTTGTAGCTTGTTACAATGGCGTGTTTTTTTACGCTATCACAACAAGAGAAAAAATGTAATTAACCGTTGCTTGTGAATAGCTACAGGAAAAATGTATTTTTTGGCGGTGAAAGACGGTTATTTTAGTCACCATAGCATAAAAACAACGCTTAATTAACCCCTGATTTAAAATTGCGCCAAACAATTGAGAGCAACCCACAAACTACGAGCTTTGTAGCGTGTTACACATGGCGTGTTTTCTACGCTCACAACCACAAGATAAAAACTTGTTAATTAACCTTCGCTTGTGAATTAGGCTTACAGAAAAATTTTTATTTTTTGGCAGTGAAAAAGACGGTTTTCTTTTAGTACCCAGCAGCAAAAACCATTTAAATTTAAACCCCCCTGGTGAAATTTCGCAAAAAAAATTGAGCCCCAAAAAATAAATTTGGGTATTTGTATTGTAAAAAAACGCTGTTTCTTTAAAATGAATACAAAGGAACAGGCTTGTCCCCCGGGGATTTTCAAGTGCTGTGAAGCAGATAGCATTAAAATTATATGCAGCTGACTGGACGACCGGACTTCAACCCCAATCCCAAAAAATCAAAATAAACTTTTAAGAGAAGCATCTCTGGGAAAAGCTGGCTCCCCAAAAACGCTGATAAAAATCAGTTCTTCAGAAAAGAGCTATTAAAGATACGGCAGCCCCTTCCCAAATCGTACAGTGGGAGGGGTATGAGCCCCAGCGTCGCCCCCGGGACTTTTTTTTTGCGGGAATCACAGAATCCCGCCGGTCTCTGATTGGCTTCTCCTTGCCGTCTCGGGCTATGCCTTCTTCCCCCAGAGTGCTTTGCCCCATGAAACGCCTTTACTCCCACCCATTTTATCAATCAAAAAGCACATTCGTTCCGCGAAGTACCCCAATTTCGACTTCGTTCAGAACCAAAGTTTTCCTAAAATTCTAACGAATTTCCCCCACTTCGTTAGAATAAATTTTGCCCATTCTACTTATAATCATAGTCCAATTGTCGGGTGTCGGGGGGTATGCGAATGTAGCACTACCAGTGTAGCATACCACAATCTTGCCTCACTACAAAAAGCAATTTATGTGTGATTTTTGATAAAGTTTTCTATTTCAGTTACACAAAATTTAAAATTCTAGCATTGGGGATAAAAAATAGTATATAGGAGAGATACAAAATAAAAAAAAAAAACAGTATTGTCCCTTTTTAAAATGGCAATACCAATATACAAACTTAAAGACTGTAGGTCTCTTCAGCATAAGTATGAATCAAGTATTTTAAAAGATCAAAGACAAGGAATATCACAGTGATTTTGGCTGCAAATAATCTTTATGTTCTAGTGTTGGTTTGGGCCTCTCACACTGGTGCTATTTTAACAATTTGTTGATAAATATTAAAATAGATAATGGATAATAAATTAAGATAGATGACCTTCAAATTTTAAATTCTTGTTCAGTGTAAAAAATATGTCAATTTCTCCGTCTCTGAAAAAGAAGGGATTACCTTTTAAATAGCTCTTCAGACTCACGTGGTCCATCTCTACCAGACACAAAGAACAGCACTTATCATGATAACAAGCTTTAAGCATTCTACTTACAACAATGTATGGTAATGATTCCTCCATTTAGGTGGAGTAATTTTCTTTGAAGTCTACCCCCCCTTAATGCAATTAATTTTGATTGAGAAATATGTTACAATACAATTTACTATTAACATCACATTTTATTTTCTCTGCCTCAGATAAGTCTGTAGTTTACTACTGACTAACGGGCCTATGATTATGGGGGGTCACGAATGTTTTTGAGCGTTATTATCCCCAAAAGTTGAAATCGGCACTTTTTTTATGTTGATCAAAATTTTTAGATATCAAAATTTTAGGTTAAAATTGTGCTCATCTAAAAGTTCGCGCCATTTTCGGCGTTCCTGTCATTTTGGTGGCCGGCAAATAACTTCAGAATAGAGCGGGTGAGATGTGTGTGCGTCGTCATACTGGGTGTGTAGGGTTGCGATTGGCTAAAAAAATACTGACCTCTTTTACATAGAACGCGTTTCCGTTCACCCTCAGTGTCTCTCAGCGTCTCAGAGCAGAAGGCTTGCGCTCGCTTGTGTCCAAACAGCTAGGAATTAATTTTTTTTTTTCCCAGAGAAAGTCTACTGTTAGCTTGATCCTTACTTTTTTGTTAGTTAGAGTTTGGGAAAGATTTTTTGAGTTAGGTAGAGAATTTTAAAGAGCATTCGTTTTTAAAGTCTGGGGGGGGGCGGGGGGGGGGGGGCCCCCCCCACGGGCGAACACAGACAACTCTAAAAAGAATACTGGAAAAAGTTCACCAAGATTTTGTGCAGACATTCACTGCAATAGTTATTTTTAAACATTTTTTTTTCTTTTGAAATATTTCCGGATTTTGGGCACCTGAACTTATATTAGGATACACATCTTTTCTAGTAACTGGGGGTTCTTTTTTAGGTGCAAAACTCCACTTTAATTACGTATACATTTCAGATATGTTCATTTTCAATTTTGCCATTTCCACTTTTTTCTTTTTCCACCTTGCAGTTAAATTGAATCCAGCAATTTTGTAGTCCAAGTTGATAGGTGCCAAAAACCCCTTTGTATTATCCAAAAATAATTACAGAACGTGTTTTTTGCATTTTCCCCAGTCCAGATTTGTTCATTGAGGCCCCTTCCCACTTAATTTTGAATCCAGAAATTTTTAAATAGTCACCACAGGTGAATTTGAAAGGTGCCAAAAATACCTTTTTTTTTCCCGAAAATTTTTCAGATACTGTTTTTTGACTTTTGCCCAGCCCAATTTGTTATTGAGGACCTTGCACTTAAATTAGAATCCAGCAATTGTGTATTTTCCCACAGGTGATTGTAGGTGCCAAAAAAACCTTTATTACCCGAATACATTACAGATAGGGTTTTTTCACTTTGGGCACTCAGCTTTGTTCATTGGGCACCTTGCATTAAAAATGTAAAACAGAATTTTGTAGTTACCACGGTGTTTTAAAAGGGTCCCCAAAATTCTTTTTTACCCGAAAATTTGATACGTGTTTTTTTCACTTTGGCGCAGGCCAGCTTTGTTGATAGATTATTTTGCATTTAAATTTTGAATCCGCAATTTTTTTCGATTTAGGGATTTTGAGAAATCGTGTTTGCCTTTTTTTTAATAAGAACTTTCCAAAACTTTCCATACCTTTAAAATTTTTTATATTTCTGAACATGGAGCGAAATTCAGGTGTAAGCGAGCAAAGAGGGGGTGGAAAAGGGGGGGTGAGGTCGGAAGGTGTCCTTCCAGTTGGCGACAACACGCATCCCCGCGGATCTAGTTGCGGACTCAGGCTGTCATCGTGGGTCAGGGCCCCGGAATTTAGTACAAAAAGCGTCGCCAATCTGTCCTTCAGTGGTTAATGCAACCCCATCAGCCAATTGTCAGTTTTGAATTTTTGGGGCATTTTGCGTGAAATGCAGCTAGATACAGGTTCTATTGTAAAAAAAATTGGGTTTCTAACAGCATTTGTTCTCACAATTTTCAAGAGTGGCTCAAGGGGGATGGGTCTGTCAGAAACGGAATGGAGGACCTGTTAAAGGACACATATTGCAAAAAGATTGTTTTTGCAAGATCTTTAAAATAGCTTTCAATCCCCGTATTGAGACAACCCATTTTTAAAACAATTAAAAAAAAAAGAAAAAAAAAAAACATGTTGGGGTTCCCTCCTATTTTAAAAATGTGTTTTCTAAATTAATACTAAAAAAATTTCATGTACAAAATAGTGGTAAAAAAAATTTCCTCTGAATTGTACAAGGGGGGGGTACGGGGAAAAATTGAACCGATGAGATTTATCAGGGAATGGAGTAGGAGACGGACAGAGACCAAGTCAGGACAATTTCCTCCCGCAGTTGAGTAAAAATGGAAAAAAAGAATTTTCCAAAAAAAAGGGGACCCGGGTGGAAAAGGAGCATTAACCACCAGTATTTCCCAAATGAACTCAAATTTGGGCCCACTATAGGAGGGGAAGCGTACCCAGGACAGGGCGTATATGTCAGGAAACAAAAAAGGTGGGAAAGACTCCCCTTTTTTGGCATTTTTTTTAAACTGGGGGTCATGCAGGTTTGGGGGTTTTGCTGTGGCCCAGGGAAAGGGATAGTCAAGTCCGTAATACTAAAATGGTGGTTTTAAAGACTCCTTTTCCGGGACTTTTGAAACTTTGGGTCATGAGGTTTGGGGCCATTCTGTGGCCCCGGACTGTATAGTCAATGTCCAGTTCAACTAAAATGGTGGTTGAAAAGACTCTTTTTTCCGGACTTTTAAATCTGGGGGGAGCAGGTTTTTGGGCTCTGTGGTTCCAGGACAGGGGATATTAAAAATTTTGTTCAATAAAATGTTTTTTCAAATCATAGCCTTTTGGACTTTTTTAAAAATTTTGGGTGAGCGGTTTAAGGGTCATGCTGTGGTACAAACAGGGGTAGTGAATGGTGGTTTTATTTTTTTTTTGTGGTTTTATAACCTAAGGTGTTTCCTAAGAGTAGAGTATCCCCTTTGGGCGTTGTGGAGTTAATTTTTACTTCTCCAAACCCGTTTGGGTGTTAAGAATGAAGGGGTTGTTGCTCTCCCATAGACTTTAATGGTCATCGTCATAATCTATTATCGACTATCTTGTCGATGATGGTCACTATGACCTGCCCCATGTCGATGGCCAAGTAAAACATCAACACTAGCAAAATTCTCCACTGTAGGACAACAACAGAAACACTTTTACAACTTTCAAGTGACTCAAGCACTGAAACCTGCAACATTTTTCCCTTCTGCATGAATAGGGATTTAAAGGGAATCTGTCTGCATTTTTTTTTACTTATTAAATCAAGACCCTTCACTGCACATACTGACTCTAGCAGCACCCTATTTGCTAGTCATTTCTTTAGTTAATATGTAAGCAACGTCTCCTTACCTAAATTAATTCTTGTTACTGACACTGATACGCCCTGGTTTCAACTGGAATACAAAACCCAAACTATATATTTACCATTTTTTTTACCAAACAGGGTAAAATGAAACAACAGTGGCATGTACCAATTAAAGGGATTTTCTCACCCAAATTTTCGAAATATGAGTGTTTTCCTGTCTTTTCAGCTAAAACCCAGGGGGATTTCTCTCCCCCCCCCCCCGTAGGATGTTCCTCTCAGTAGGGATGCTTCTTCACGAAGATGGGAAATCATCACACCCCCTCCCCCTCCCCCCGAAAACATCATCTCATCAACTTCATCATCTTCTGTGTGAGCTAAAAAAGAGGTTTTCCCGCTCTGCAATTGTGGTGGTTCTCATGCCTTAAGAGCTGTCACCTCCCTCCACAAGCTCCTTGTAACCAAAACACATGCATGTTAAAAGTTATACATACAGTCTGAAATGATGAAAGAAATGTGAGAAATGCAAACTGATACCCCTCTGTTATTAGGCAAGGGTAAGGGGAACGGTTGTAAAAAGCGTGTTATATGGGGGGGAGTGATTCTAACGCTTTTGATCAGTAATTGCCATCCTTTAATAGGCGATCTTGGAAGGGAGAGAGAAAAGCACAATAAATCTTTATTACACAGACACAACCAGCATAGAAAGCTGAGGCAGCTAATTTGTTTCATTTTTACACAGCTCAGAGGGGAGTAAGCACAAAGTGCAGACAGCAAATCACAGCACAGGGGGGAGAGGCCCTACCCTTGGCTTCAGATTTAGCCTTAGACACAGATTAGTTCATAGCTGCTATACTAAAGGATTTAGGTAATACAAACCAATTGCAAAAGTGCTTATTTTTACTGTCCCCATTATTACAGATATGATCTTTTTAGCGAGAAAACCCCTTTAAGTCAAATAAATCTGGTTCACGCAACAGCAAATTGATACCAATGATTCCATTAATAATCATATAAAATTCACCATTCATCAATATACACAAAATTAACAACTAGCCCTATTTACATTATTTTTACTAAAGGTTAAACACATGATCTACAAACTTGGATGTCCGTCATATGAACTCCTCAACCTTGACATCTCAATAAGAGTCCTAGTAATCAGAAGAGATTGCAAAATACACATATTCTTAATTAAACATTTTTCAAAACAAAATCATGTCAGTAAAAAAAATGTGTAAAGCAGGCTCCCAACAAGGTCCCGATCTGTCTTCACAAATTATTTTTTGTTCTTCAATCTAAAAGGAATAAAATAAGTTTTGACATTTTTACTAACCGGCTGGATGCTGTCTTATCTTTCTACTGTTTTAAGGAGGTAAGATGAACATATGTGGAATTTACTGTAGAGGATAAATAACCTATTAATTTTATGGTAAGTGCTTATTATAAATGCTATGGTACCAATTATGTGTGTTTTTGCTAAAAAAAAAAAGTTTCAGTAATAAATATTTTTTAAGGTAAAATTGT
The DNA here is from genome assembly GCA_025379985.1 of Phyllomedusa bahiana. Classification (NCBI taxonomy): domain Eukaryota; kingdom Metazoa; phylum Chordata; class Amphibia; order Anura; family Hylidae; genus Phyllomedusa; species Phyllomedusa bahiana. Next base: position 8,268 of record JAODAL010016094.1, read on the forward strand.
GTTTTTTTGGGGGGTGAAAACCACAGAAGAATTTGGCTACATTCAAATCTGCATTGGAGAGTCTGTCAAAAATATCAGAAAAAAAATCAGTGTAGAATGTATCACTATTTTTACATTAAATAAATGGACACAATGATGAAAAACCGAAGGACCCAAATGTGGTCAATGGGGTCCATCAGGCACTGTTGGTGTATCAGTTAACAGACCTGATGCTGCCACTCTGGGATGGAGGCTACTAATGGAACCTCTAATGCTAATGTGCACCCAGTCCTTATTGGCTGGCATCAATAAGCAACTTTATTAAGGGCAGGGAAGTGATGAGATAAACAAGTGCCCATCTTCACACTGCTCTGAAAAAAAAACTTTTTGTAATAATCAGAGTGAAAATGTTTTTACTAATCAATAAGGTGAATGATAACATGTTCAGTAGTCCATATTGCCAACACCATCACAGCCCAGAATCAAATGAAGCCATAAGAGAATAGAAAGCTCCTAACTAGAGTCACACTTTTTTTTATAAAGCCGCAGTGATCTAGCCTGAGTTAAAGTCTTTAAAAGAAGCTCCCTCTCTTATGAAACTGCTGCCCAAGGTCTATGTGGGTTAAGCAGTATTGCATTTTTCCACTTGCCCTTGCTCAGATAAGCTGTAGAGAGGTTAATTTGTTAGGAAGAAGCCATTCCACTTTACTCACTCTGATGTAGTCCAGTTGAGAAAATAAAAAGGGAGTGGGTTTCTTTAACTTGGTCTTTGTGGGAGCCCTGCAGATCAATAATCTATTTGCTTTCTACAATTTGTTAATCACGTATGTCATTAAAAGCAATAAAGTAATATGTGCCTAGTGAGGCTACGTATGTTTCATGGAAAATGTAATTTAATAATCGTATGTTATGTTTCTTTTTTTTAAGCTATAAGAATGAAAGGAAAAATAAATTAATCTCCTCCAGGATGTACAGTGGAGTACACCCCTCACATTTATGTAAATATTGTATTATATCTTTTCATGGGACAACACTGAAGATTTGACACTTTGATACAATGTAAAGTATCCAGTATGCAGCTTGTACAACTGTAAATTTAGTGTGCCCTCAAAATAACTCATCACACAGCCAACAATATCTAAACTGTTGGCAACAAAAGTAAGTACAACCTCTTAGTGAAAATGTATAAATTGTACCCAATTTACCATTTTCCTTCCATAGAGTCATGTGACTCATTAGTTTTACAAGGTCTCAGTTCTGAATGGGGAACAGGTATGTTAAATTTGGTGTTATCACTCTTAAACTCTCTCAAACTGATTACTCGAAGTTAAACATGGCACCTCATGGCAAAGAACTGAAAGATCTGAAAAAAGGAATTCTTGCTTGACATAAATATGGCCTAGGCTATAACAAGATTGCCAGCACCCTGAAACTGAGCTGCAGCACAGAGGCCAAGACCATATAACAGTTTAACAAGACAGGTTCCACTTAGAACAGACCTCACCATGGTCAACAAAGAAGATTAGTGCATATGCTCAGCGTCATATCCAGAGACAGTTTTTTCAAAATAGTGCTGACAACATTGCTGCAGAGGTTAGCGAGGTAGGGAAATCAGCATGTCAATGTTCAGACCATACACCACACACTGCAGAAAATTGCTCTGCATAGTTTTCCAGAACAAAGCCTCTTCTAAAGCTGATACACAAGAAAGCGCACAAACAGTTTGCTGAAGACAAGCAGACTAAGGACATGGATTACTAAAACCATAGCCTCTGGTCTGATGAGACCAAGATAAATGTATTTGAATCAGATGGGGTAAAGACTGATGACAACCATGTCAGGAGTAAAAAGACAATAGCGCTTTGCCTACAGTCAAGTATGGTGGTGGGAGTGTCATAGTTTGGGGTTATATGAATGCTGCTGGCTGTGAGAAGCTTCAGTTCATTGAGGAAACCATGAATGCCAACATGTACTGTGACATACTGAAGCTAAGCATGATACCCTCTTCTTGAAAACTGGGCCACAGGGTAGCTTTCTAACATGAAAATGACCCAAAACAACTTCAAGACGACCACTGCCTTGCTAAGAAAATGAGAGTAAGGGTGCTGGTTACATACCTAGCTCTGGGAACACTTCGGCACAATTTGTTCATTTTCACTTAAAGGTGTACTCACTTTTGTTGCCAGTGGTTTTGACATTGATGGCTGTGTGTTGAGTTATATATATTTATAACATTTTGTCTGTGGACTGTATATATTTTTGAGATTTGGTCAGTGGACTTTATTCATTTATGAGGCCTGGTTTGAGGACCGTTTACATTTATGAGGTTTGGAGATCATATATATTTATAAGGTCTGGTCTGGGGACTGTTCACATTAATGAGGTCTGGTCTGGGGACTGTATACATTTATGAGGTCTGGGGACTGTACACATTTATGAGGTCTAGGGACTGTATACATTTATTAGGTCTAGTTTGGGTACTGTATACATTCCTGAGGTCCAGTCTGAGTACTGTACATATTTATAAGGTCTGGGGACTGTATACATTTATAAGGTCTGAGGACTGTATATCTTTATTGGATCTGCTCTTGGGACTGTATGCATTTATTAGATCTGGTCTGGGGACTAGATAGATCAATGAGGTCTGTAATTACTCTAGGGTCTGTAGTTATTCCGGAGTTGATAATTCTAGGACAAGCAATAATTCTACAGAAAACTTATGTGATATGCAGGAAATCTTTCTCTAGACAATATGAATAGAATACTTGTAATCCTATTTACTTTCATGGAATGAATTTCTGACATGAACATTTTCCCCATTGGCAATCTGTAACATGGGTTGGCATACAGAGGGTTTTTCTTTTTGATTTTGTATATTATGGATGAATTCTCGCCTAAACAAATTGCTTTTAGTGGAGAATATCTCTGTAATACTATCAAGAACATGTTGAGCATGTAACAATGCCTTGGCTTTTAGTTCCTTTTGGTGTTATTGAATGGGACCTTTCAGCAAAGAAAATCATTAGCTCCGGGGTTCTGACACGTTTCTTCATGGCTACACATTCTCCTGTTGTTTGACCTGATCATCCAATATTAAAAGCATGATAAACTTTCTTAAGGTCCAATTCACATCAGTTTTTTTCATATTCACCTGCAACCTGTTTCAAATGTACAAATGTAAAAAAAAAAATTAAAAAAAAAAGAAACACAAAAAGTGATGTGAACTGCATCTAATGGCATGCTTTGTTTTTGGAAACATTGTCATTTCTTTTAATCTACTAAAAAATAAAGTGCATTTTAGGGTCTTTTTTTTTTTTAATGTTGTGCATTTCTGAGGAAAAAAACGCACCAAAAACACACTGAGTGAACGGCCCCTAAGGGTAAGTCCAAATGGGATGCAATTGCTGAGGTTTTTACCTGTAGATTTGCAGAAATAAATTCTCCTGAATATTATAGCACTAGGTGAGATTTTACAAATCTCAAGCACATGCTGTGGAATTTTTTTGCATGAAAATTGTCATGCAGCATAGATTTTAAAATCTGCAGAGTGATGTTATAGGTTGCAGATCTTCGCTATGCATTTCAAACTTTTAAGGCTTTCTTTACACACTTTTTTCAAGGCAATTTTTTGCTGTTTAGGTACATGTGTTTTTTAGGTGTATTATTTTTTCTGGGTATTTTTCCCATCGCAAATCATGCGATCCAAAGATTGTGTGATTTAATAATTCTTCTTTGCATCACATGTTATATATGGTGAAAAAACAGCAAAAAAAAAAATACATAAAAGACAATACACATATACGTATGTGTTATTCAATCAGGAAAGAAAACCTACTGGACTTCTATTAGGGAAAGAATACTACAAACTGCATGAAGAAAAAAAAAAAACAAAAAAAACCTCCTACACCTACAGCATGTCACTAGCTAAAAAAAATTCTGACTGGACAGCTTTGGACTGGACATTCCCAATTGGTAGCACCCAACTGACTGATTCAGAAGAAATAAAAGAGGAACAGCACAACACAAAGATATAGGAGAAGATGATCCAGAATTGTTATTTCGTAGAGAACACAAGTATTTACTAAAACAGAGATGTCAGGGGATTTTACAGGTCCCGTTTCATGTAGCAAATATGAAATCCAAAAGTAAAGCCAGCTCAGGTAGGGTAAGTTCTTTACTAAAAAAAAATGCACATAAAAAAGCTTGAAAAAAATTGTGCTAAAAATGTAGCATTTTTTTCCCTAAGAAACGCAATACGTAATACCAGCCTTAGAGAGAACCTTGGCACCTCCTGATATGTCTATTTTAGTCAATACATGGTGTCCCCCATGGCATAACAATTCTGGATCATCTTCTCTTACAACTCTGTGTTATTCTCTCTAGAAATGTCTTCATGAGTCTGTCAGATGGGTGTTACCGTAAAAATTTTCAGAAGGGTGTTTCCTAAACACACTGACTCTGTCAGCACTGATTGGACAATTTTAGACTATGTAGGGACACCTCCCCCCCTCAATTGGTAACAACCAACTGACAGATTCAGTAATACATTTCTAGAAGGAATAACAGAGGAACAGCACAACAGAGATTTAAGAGAAGATGCTCCAGAATTGTTATTTCATAGGGAACACAAGTATTTACTAAAACAGGGGGGACTGTAACAAAGTGAAATCCAAAGTAAAGACACAGTAAATTCTGCATGTTACCAGACATGGATTTACCTTAAATGGGTTTTACCACAATGCTCGAATCAAGCCAGCCATGCACGTGAGTGAGGAGGGTAATGCTTCTGGCTGTCCTCTCCATTTAGTTCCATGAGAGCTTCCAAATATCACATGCATGGCCGGTTCACTGCAATCGGCCAGCGCTGGGGATTTTACGTCATGGTAAAATCCATTTAACTCACAATAGCATATTAGTTCCCATATTATGGCCAAATGTGGGTTTTAAACTCTGCCAATGCTTTTTAGTCTGCGTTACTAAACTTGCAGTTTTGCAGAGGTTCTCATATACTCATGTGAAACAAAGCTAAACCTGGAAGATCTTACATGACACAGCTCTGATAATTGAACCATAAAGTGCACTTCATCTGTGGGATCATTCCTGTGAGGAATTGATCCTTCAAAGAATATTAGAATATCAGTGAAATTCTCGTGATACAAGGAACAATAAGAAACCTCTTTACTCTGTTTTTAACAGGAGTGGAGATATAAAAAGACACAAATCATTACATTTTAATGCATTGCAAATTACAAAAGTGTCTCACCTTTTAAACTCAGTATTATGGGAACCTGAAGTAGAGTACATAAAAGTGTGAGAACGTATGGTGTGTTATATATACACTCCAATGTAAAGTGTTCTGATGCATCTGTGACTTCTCTAGCGCTGGCACACTGCCAGCCTTTGATAACTTTTTTACTACATTTAGTAGCCAAGATCTTTCACCACAATATACACTGCATATTCTTTTGCCAGCTAAATCTGAAATATATTTGCATCATATTTCTGATCTTTTTATATCTCAACGGGTTAAAAGATTAATGATGCAAAGCAGAAAAAGCTCTTCTTGGCAGTACAAGGGATAATCATTTTCTGTTGCCTAACTCTTTTAAAGAGCACTGTAGTAGCTGCAGGATAGGAACGGCATCAGCAGGGCTTTGGAAAGTAATATTTTTTGAATCTCATTCAAGTTCTTTTTGCAAAGATTTTCTGAGTTTCTTATAAGAAATAAAAATACACTTTAAGAATATGAAGTTATCTCTGCCTCCCCGATCTGGCACATCAGTAATAATGAGGCTACCTTGGCAGTAGATAAGAAATTAATTCTTCACTAGAAAATTGGGACCTGTCTAGGTCTAAAACTCTATTTGTTGCCCATAGCAACCAATCAGATCCCCCCTTTCATGGAAAATGAGAGGGGAGCTCTGATTGGTTGCTATGGGCAACAAAGTGAGTTTTAGACCTAGACAGTTTTCATACATGTGGCCTTAGGTGTCCAAATCCCCCACTGAACGAAAATAGAGGTTATGTAGTGAAGTTTTAAAGGCTTTATCAGATATTCTTATATCCTCAGCTGTGCTTGCCACATATGCCTCAGTAAGACCAGCCTGAACCTACCACTTCTACTGGGCAGGAAACAGTTCGTTCTGTGTCTTACAAGGAGATATTGGGCATCAAATATGGTGACTAACATAGCACTGCCGACAACACTTAAAATGAATAAACCAGGGAGCAGTTCATGACGAGTAAGTTGTAATTGGTACCCTTGAATTTCTTCAATTTAGGCATTCACATAACATGAAATATAGAAGTTTTCAATAATTTTGACTGGTACAGACTGGAGTAAATCAGTTTTACTGGTAAGCATAGAGAGTACGCCCTTATTTTGCACTGCTATAGTGACCCCTATTAAATTATTACAAAAGCCACAGAAGTTATTTGTGATAAATCATAGAAGAATAAATTATCCAATGTGCCCTCCTGATTAGTATTGTGATTCAACCCGATCTGAATTTTAGTCCACCACTCAGCAGAACCTGGGAAATTCAGGCAAACAAACAAAAGACTGTCAAATAAGAAAGAGACAGTGAACCATTCATGAATGATACACCTTCTTATTGCTATCTGATTGACAGGCTTCTGATTAGTTGCCCAATGTTGCCACGGGCTGCTGACTGGTTACCCAAGATTTGTCTTAACGCAAATCCAAAAAGCAACAATACTCTTGATTAACCTTGATGAAAAAGTAGATTCATGAAGTTTAATTACATATTGCCATTTTATTAATTGTGGATTGCCCAATGTGTATGGTAAACCTGTGAGCCAATAACATAAGGAATCAAAATCATCTGATTTGAACATAAAGTGACACATATTTTGCTTATTTTAACACTTAACCAGGCTTAGGAGAAAATTGAAATATTTATGAAACAATATTTGTAATGTTGGCATGGATGCCCTGGCATTGCTTTATACTGAAAGGTATTAAACAAGCAATGTAAGGCCAAGTTTACAAGTTGACTGTAGCATTGCTTTTTCTGACAAGCTAGAACAAATACCAAAAATTAGAAAATAACACAACTGATATGTGAACTAGGGCTATAATCATCATTTTCAGCAATCAGCAGCATGCTCACTTATTAACTGCAAAATCCAATAGAGGATTCCTTCAGTGCACTGGCAAGAGACAAAATCAAATCTTCTTCCGGATGTCCTCCTCTTCATATTCCTACATCACTGTGATCAAATAATTACAGGGATTTTCTGAGCAATTTTTTTTTAGTAACTCTAGGCACTTTTCAGTGTGATTTCTATGCCGATGTCCCTTAAAAAGCTTTACGCCAATGATCACTAGAGCCATGTGTTTTTTCTGTGACACTAACATCACTTACAAACATCACTAAGTTTCCATTAATTATGGGCTGTATATGGGGCAGAGCTAGTTTTCTTAGCTATTGCGATCTACAAGGGCGGAGCTGGAAGTACCAAAGACGGAAGAGGAGCTAGAGGGGCCTTGTTGGAATCCAGGTCCACACTAAGAGAAGAACTAAGGGCATCTTGGGAAATGTAGTCTTCAATCTATCACTGAAGCTACAGAAATGCCCTAAATTACAAAGTGAAGAAGACAAGTGTTTGGAATAGGGATAGCATTATTTCTTTTTTGTGCAAAAATTATTTATTATTACATCTATGTCACCTATATAGTTGGTATATAAGCCTATTTTTTTGTGCAAGACCAAAAAAAAACATTTTCACATGAAACGGGGACACTCTTTTGACACTCTTTTGGCACTCAATTAGTTTGCTGTGACTTCCGACCACCACCAGTACCTAGACAGGCTAAGCAGAGTATGATACACAAAGTCACATATTCATGCCTGTCATGGTCCATGCCACGGACATGGCCATATTCCTGCCTCTGTCCTGTCTTTATGCCGCGGTCTTGCCTGTGTTCCTGCCGCAGCTCTGGTTCCTGTTTCAGCGCTGTTGTCACCCTGAACTCACCTGTCTTCGCTGCCCACTGCTTAACCTTTTGTGGTTACTGTGCGGCTTTTCCCATGCTGGCCTTTATTAGTGTGGTGTTGCTGTCCTTGTGGGGTCCTTCATGGTTGTTGGTCTGCTGCCATGTGGCTGTCTGAGTCTTTGTCTGTGAGTTTCCCTGCCATGGTTTTGTGTCTGAGTTCTTGCCATGTGTCTGGTATTACCCTGTAAGTTTGTGCCTTAGTTCCTAGCCAGTGACCTATCTTGTGTATCTTCTTTGTTTCCTGTTTTGTTCTTGGCATTGTGTCCTGTCTGTTTATGCTTTGCACCTTGGCCTCTCTTTGGCCTCCCCCTTTGGAATCCATTTTGTCTTTTTCTGTTTTGTCCTGTCTCTTATCTTTTCAGTTTTGTACATCTCTATACCTAGTCTGCAGTTTCTTGTCTCTATTTCTGTTGGTGCCGAGCATTTGCACTTCTGGTCTGTGGGGTCAGCTGCCACTGCTGGGGACTGCTCTGAGATCACACCTGGCGGCTGTCAGGGTAAGCCAACCTTACCATCAAAGGCTCTGTGAAGATGCCGACGGCCGCTTAGTCATGCCCCCTTGGAGCAGGCCCAGGAATGGTCCAGTGGGTCCACTATCCTATTTATCCGCTTAACGGTTACAATGCCTATCCTGTGTCAATTGCTCTTTGATAAGAAAACATCATACATTTTACTAAAGGTAACCCTATACTGATAAAAGGGTTCTTTAAGGCCGTGTTCACACGGCTTATTCCCGATGGATTTGTGAGCCGTATTGAGCTCACAAATCCGCCGTGAATAAGAGGCGGGCCGGGGGCGGGGCCGGAGCGCGGCGGGGGCGCCGCTCCGGGTCCCATAGACAATGCATTGTTTACGGCGCGTACGCGCCATAAATAATGTGCCTGTCAGTTTCTCCCTGCCCGGCGGATTCGCCAAGCGGCGAGGAGCGACGGAATCCACTGTTCTCTATGAGAGCAGTGGATTACCGTAATGACAGGGATGGATTGGCGCTGTACTGCAGCGCAAATCCGGCGTGGAGTATGGCGCCAATCCGTGCCCAAATAAGCCGTGGGAACGAGGCCTTAGTGTGAGCAGGAGCATGATTTATTTAATAAAGTGCCCTTGCAGGAAAATACATAATAAAGTGAGGATTAATAAATAAGATATATATTTCAAATTATTGCATATAGAAGTGAATCTGAATTGTTTGAGATATGCATCAAAGAACATAAATCTGCAATTCACCTATTCAAGACTAGGAAAGAAATTAGTACAAATCAGGATAATAGTGGTGGTCAGGATTCTAAAAAAAACCTATGGCGAAAATACAGTTGTAAGACATTTTCATGATGCCTGATATCAGGTTAACAAGCTCAGGTGGTGCGTACTGGAAGAGGCCCAGGCTTCTAAAGCAAGTGCTTTCACTCAAAAGCTACTTCAAAGAGAAGTCGTTTCGATTTATATCATGAGTTCTTTTTCCTAAAAAAGCTTAAATGAGAGTTTAAATCTCAGGTCTTTTTTGTAAACCAAGCACATATATAATAACATAACCGCTGCTGCGATCCCTTAATTAAGTGGGGCCAAGGAGTCTCAAAGACCGGTCAGAAAAGTCCAGAAATGAAGTATTAACATGAGGAGAGTGACTCCTGCTGCTACACAATAGTGAAATGAAGTCTGTAGAGTATCACTGTTAGCTGGATTTTCTCATTTATTTCTCTAAAATGGCCGGTATACCTAAAAGATATAGAAAGGCATAAAAATAGTGCAGACAACCTGAGTTTAAACATTTCCAAGAGAAATCTTTATTTGGATACTCACAAAAGCAGTGTGTATATAAGCAGAAGAAGCTGAGAGGCGGAACCCATGGTTGGGTGTTTCATAGAGAAACTGTTGTTCTAATTGATTTTATTAAGCTTATATACACACTGCTTTTGTGAGTATCCAAATAAAGATTTCTCTCAGAAACATTTAAGCTCCGGTTTTCTGCACTATTTTTGTGCTTTTCTGTAAACCTCCACACTTTTTTTCATATGATGGTTTTAATTTTGTATCTGTCATAGTTGTATTGTTTTAGTAATGTTGCATCTGAAATGGCTAGTGTAATGCTATGTTCACACAGCTTAAAATGGGACGTATTTCAGTCCGTAATTACGCGCCGTAGTGCGCAAATTACGGCTGGAATACGTCCCAGTCATTACGGTAATCCACAGTTCTCATAGAGAACTATGGATTACGTCTCCTCTCCCCGCTCGGCGAATACGCTGCGAGGGGGAGATAAGTGACATGTGATTTTCTAGCAGCGTATACGCGCCGCTGGTAATGAATGTCTATGGGCCGGCGAGGTACCGGCCCCCTGCTCCCGCCCCCCTCCACACGGCGTAATTGCCGTAATAAGCCGTGTGAACATAGCCTAAGACAAATTAATAATTAGTTCTTAGGGTATATTAAGAGACTCTGACACCTACCACGCATGCTTGAGAAAGGAGGATTTACCTTCAAAACTAGGCTGGTCTACACATATGTGGTGGCTCTGCTCCTCTGTACATATCTGATCCATCAAGGAGTTTGGACTCTGAGATATGATGACACTAAGGAGAGGATGATCGTGCTACAGGTGAAATTTAAACTGTAGGAAATTCAATATTCAATACATGCACTCATAAAATGAGAAACAATATCTTTCAAAAGTAGCAGTCTGCTTTAAAAACTTCAATACAAGTAAATATATCCACTTGATATATTCAACCCCTGAGAAGTCTGCATACAGCAATGACAGTCAAAATAAGCAATTCATATCTTATAACCACTCCAAAGTAATTCTCCACAAAAAATAAGTTCCATATAGTGTTCCAATATGAATCGACTGATCCACAGAAATAAGATAAAGCTAACAGGCTCAAAAATATTTCAACTCACTGTTGATGAGCTGGAGGATATATCGTGTTGTTCAACCCGAGCGTCCTGGCTGGAGGCGCACAGGGTTACACAGGCACAAGTTGGCTGACAGGAGTGACTAGAGCCTAGTAGGAACAAAATGCCTGGTTTTATGCACGTGAAATTTACCAATAGAGGTAATTGTAGCTGAATGGGCTGTGCAATATATTGAATGTATTTTTGGTAAAATTAAATAAGTGTTGTTTTTGCAACGCTTGCCCATGTTATTTCATTATTTGGAATTCATGAAGGGCTAGAAGGTGCTCCCATAACACATGACCCTGTAGCAATACGAAATAGAGTTGTTTATATATTCAGATAAATCTGGCTTGGTCTACGCACATTTCTTTGAATCGTAATTAATAGCACTATTTGATGTAGATGGAACAGCATTGAGAAACCAAAACTTGTTGTTGTAAGGTACGGATCGTGAAATGTATATATTTTTTTTTTAAGAACTACAAACACATTTATTATAAACAAATTATAAATAAAATTCAACCTACAGGTAGTCAAAAGATTTCTGACTGGGGAAATGAGACAAAATCTTTGGATGCGAGTCAGTAAACTGGAACACTTTGCTAAATTAGCATTGCCTAGAACATTTTAGTTTGCAAATATTTGTGCTCAATATCTTCAGAAAGCAAATATATTCTGCTAATCATCAAGCTGAAAATGTTCTTCGCTTGTCTAGCAACCACAGACTAGGAAAACTTTCCTTTGCTGAATATAAGAGTAAAAAAAAATTGCTGCCTACACCTCAGGTCTGAGTTAGCCCCTAGATTAAAGTGAGGGATAACTATAAAGCCCAGTTTTACATTGAAAGCACACACATCCTTCTTGAATGATCTTTAGCATGAAGTATGTCCAGAATTAAATATCAGACATGTTTTTCAATCCTCCACAACCCTTTAAAGCTGGCCAGCAGCTATTTCTCCCTAATGAACAGGCTATGCTGCTTTTAAGAAGCTGTATCACAACTGATACATACGCTGTACAATCTGCTTCAGTAATGAGAATCTCTGGGCACAAAAAAATGAGCTTATGATCAAACATTTGGTCCTCTATGTCCAAACATATGGCACTCTACAGGCCCTTGAAGTGTCAATTGCTGGAGATCTTTGCTGGTCTTCTTATAGACCTCAGCCAAAGCGTGAGTGCAGCCATCTGTCTCCATGCCTGGAAATCTGCATAGGAAAAATTTTCTCTGCTGGAGTTTCACTTTAGCTTTTAAAGGTGGCTATACACACAGAGTTGTTTGAGAAAAAGATAAGTAGTTTGTGCCCTTTTGGCTGGTATTTTTGCCTGCATTTTTTTGCTTCAAAGGAAACTTTACGAAGATTTTTTTAGGTCTTATTCACATAAAATCTCCAGTTTTAGTGTTTAACAGATAGAGAACTGATAGATTGTAAGCCCTCGCGGGCAGGGACCTCTCTCCTTCTGTCGTGCCAATTGTCATTATCCCTTATCACTGTACTCGTTTGACTTATGTAATATATGTAACCCCCTCGAATGTACAGCGCCCTGGAATCAATGGCGCTTTAAAATAAATAATAATAATAATAGAGTTTACGTTTGCCTATGGCAAAATAGTAAATATAGTATTCACATAAAGGCCCAGGACAAAGCATTTTGGTGCCCTAGGCAAATAAGCCAAAGGGTCCTCCTAGCCCTGACGGATGCACCAAGTCTTTGGGTGTTTTCCGGTACTGTTTTATTGATTTAATTATGATATGTCATTCAAATATTGATGTTATATAAATGCTAAGAGAATCAGTGGAAAAGTTTTGTCTCAGCAGGAAAAACTCTGTGTCTCTCAACAGTGATCTCTCAACCTACAATATTAATGGTTCTGGGACAAGTATTGTATGTTAAAACCATAACTCTATAGAAATCTGGTAATTGGTTCTGAGGCACCAAAATGTCTCTCAACATAATGCAAAATAAAGTTTAACCGCTTACCGACACTGGACGTATGAGTACGGCCTAATGCCGGTAAGGGGTTTTGTAGCAGGATTACAGCACTTATTGCAGCTAACACTCGGTAGTTACAGTGCAGGAGGGGACTGGCGCCATCCCACGCTGTTTAACACCTTAGACGCAGCAGCAAAGATGGGCGCGGCATCTAAATCAATGAGAAACGGTGCTGCACACCATTCCTCACTGCAATCGTGGCACCCGCAGCAAAATCACGGGGCCCAGATCATTTAACACAGCAGATGGAAGCCTTGTGAAGGCGTCCATTGCCGCAATGGTTTCAATTTTGCTACTTCCGGCCCCAGGCAGGAAGCAGTAAAACCGCCATCTTTTTACAGTCTAATGCATTGTAGTGCAATGCATTAGACTGTAAAAATGATCGCACCCCCTAATGGTGTAGTACCATAGGGGGACTCAAAGTTAAAGGTTAAAAAAATAAATAAATAAATAAATAAAAACACCCCCATTTTTGCCATTTTGCAAATAAAATAATAAAAAGTTACACATAAAAAGCCAGATCTATTAAAACATAACCTCATTTATCCCCTACACTGAACACTGTAGAAGAAAAAAAATTCCAAACGCCAAATTTTTTTTTTCATTTCACGTTCCATAAAAATTGGAATAATTTTAATCAAAAAAGTTGCATGTATTCCAAACTAGTACCGATAAAAAGTACACTTCAGCCTGAAAAAAATCCCCCCTCACTCAAGTGTGTAGGTGTTAGTACAAAAAAGTTATTGGTTGCAGAAAATGGAGCCACTGCGCAAATTTCAAAAATAGAAAATTTTTGGAATTTTTTACGGTACCAAAACATATTGGAAACCGTACATTTTTGGTAATGGCGGATACACATCAATCTGTAGAATACAGATAACACAATTTTTACCTAATATTGAACGGCGTAAAAGCAAAACACATGCACACATGGCACAAGTGTTTTTTTTTCACATTTTGCCCCACTTAGAAGTTTTTTTGCGGTTTCCCAGTATCCTCTATGATAATATTAATGACAGTAGAAAGTACATCTTGTCCCACAATATAAAAGCCCTCATTTGTCAATGTAGGTGGAAAAATAAACAAGTTATGACTCTGGAAGGCGGGGAGAGAAAAATGAACGTGAAAAAAAATATGCTTCAGCATTAAGGGGTTAAAGAAAGTTACAAAGATAACTAATGTAGATAAATAAACTCCTTCCATATAACATTTAGAAAGAGCAGCTAGAAGCTGGATATCACTTTCTATTTTGAGGAGAGGCTCATTTTTTGGGTCATGTACTTTATACCAGAAGAAAATGTTGCCACCTTTACCTGGTGCCAAAAGAAACTACTCATGCAGCCACATGTAAAGAGCAGTACAGAACATGTAGTAATGCACTGTATTGTAGAGGGGCACTACTAGACCACCAATCACTGCATGCTCTTCACTAACACTGATGTTTTACAAGTAAAATGTTCATGATAATCAGCTGGATCAGTGTCTGGAACATTGAACCTTGAAACCACACTCAAATTGCACATTAAAAGTATTGTATACTAAGACCATTGTAACTTGAGGGATCATTGTACTCAGTCAGGTCATCTAGGTACCATAGAGAAAGGCGTTTTTTGTTCAGGAACCCCAGTTTTTTTGTCATGAATGGAGAACCACTTCGTAAGAATAGCTCTTACTCCAGCAAACCCTGCATGTCCATAAGTTACTGGGGTTGGCCATTGAACCTAATGTGTCCCGCAGCAGCCAGCGGCAACAATAGTTGATCATCTGATATTAGTCAAACCAAGCACAGGATTCAGCTGACTTCCATGGAAAATAAATTTGGCTTCATGAATGTAACCTGCTGTGCATTAGATTATTAGATTAGGTTTTACTATGGAAAAAATACAACATAATGCCAGGAACTGGACATAATGCACAGCGAAAAACGTCATGCCCCAGAAATCGAGACAAATATATTGATGTATATGAACACAGATTTATAGGGTTTTAAGGTCGTAAAATACAGTAAAAGCAAGCATGGCTTCTAATCAGCAGGCACCATAAGTTAACTGTAACTGCATTATTTTTCTCCATGGGAAAGCAAATATAGTAAAACATGGTTTATCTGATTAGTCCTTATTGCTGCCCAGCATCTGGAATGTGGCTATAATTCAATGGCTCACAGTAAGAAAGTGACCTGTGTATAATGATCTGCTATACTATACCACATATATCTGTGATCATGTCCTCAAGAGGCTGCTCACATGGGTATTTCTAGTTTTATACTTTAAACAATATGGCCTGCTCTACACACTATATGGCTTCATTATCCCCTGATCAGTGATTTTCCAGTAGGTCAGTAGTCTAAGCCCATTATACATAATCATCTACAGAGCTCATAGTAGTAAAAGAAAAGATTACAGACATAAATGATTCCTGAAATGATCTATACACATTGTTATGCTTTTGGTTAATAATGCAACAATATATGATGAATTGAGTTGAACAAGTACAGAGAAAATGATTTAAGATTGACTAAAATCCCCAGACGGCATGCCTGTAAAGCCTTTTAATACAGCAGAAGAGCTGCATAGCAAAGCACAGTACTGGCGAAAATCAGGCGGCCTGTATCTTCTTATCAAGGCCATTTCCCTTTTATCCGCCTAATTAACCTCTATCCATGTCTCTGTTTGCTGCACAAGGCTAATATGAGGAAGATCAATACGGATATCTTGGCAAGAGCTGCCCTATTAACCGGCTCACTGTTAGAAAGTAGAGAAGTCACAGGGGCCAATGAGAGTAGTAACCCTACAGTCATGACTTGAGAAATAAGGGAGGAGGTGGTATCGGGGATGATAGAAGCCCTGGCTTACATATTTCAGGGGGTCGGTAGGAATGGAGGAGGGAGTAATAATTTCTATAGACAATGGTGCATTATACAGAGGTATACAATATCAAGAAAATATGCATATATATACATGTATATGTGTGTGTGTGTGTGTGTATATGTATATATATGTATATATATATATATATACACACACACACACACACATACATATGGTAAACTCAAAGAACAAGCATTGTTAATCTACAATGTCATGCTATTACATAGCATTAATATTAATAGTGTTTGAGCTCTGCAGAAAAAACTTTATCTGATTTTACAAGAACTCTGAATCCATATACCACATCATCAAATCAATGTGGAAGAGAATATTTTTTTTGAGGTTTTTTTTAATCTACAATGTTGTTAATCTACAATGTCATGCTAATACATAGCATTAATAATAATAATAATAATAATCTTTATTTATATAGCGCCAACATATTCTGCAGCACTTTACAATTTAGAGGGTGTACATACAGACATTACACATTAAAAGAACTTACAAATGAGACACGAGGTATGAGGACCCTGCTCGCGAGAGCTTACAATCTATTATGGTGTATGGGTGAGACAAAGGGTTAAGAAGTGCAAGGTTTACAATGGTCCGGCCATGTTTCATAAATAGGAGGTGGTTTACATAAAAATTGGGTGACCCTGCCACCCTGACAGTACATCTATATACAGATAAGTGCCTGTGAGTGCCCTAGTGTAGGGAGTGACAAATGTGTGTGATAGCAGTTAGGGATCTTGGTAGGCCAGGCTGAGAAGATGTATCTTCAGG
Source organism: Phyllomedusa bahiana (assembly GCA_025379985.1). Classification (NCBI taxonomy): domain Eukaryota; kingdom Metazoa; phylum Chordata; class Amphibia; order Anura; family Hylidae; genus Phyllomedusa; species Phyllomedusa bahiana. Next base: position 24,804 of record JAODAL010016094.1, read on the forward strand.
GCCCTCTTAAACCTATGAGAGCATTAATATTAATAGTGTTTAAGCTCTACAGAAAAAACTTTATCTGATTTTACAAGTACTCTGAATCCATATACCACATCATCAAATCAATGAGGAAGAGAATATTTTTTTTTTTGAGGTTTTTTTCTAGACAGCACAGCAAAACGGGTCACAGCATAGCAAAACAGAAAAAAATGGGTTGTGTTAAGCAGTTAATGTTATCTCAGCATGTGTATCTTACTTTATTGAGATGTGGGTATTTCAAGATATACTGTATATAGATGTGGAAAGTGCTGCAAAGTAAGAATGCTTTGAAAACAAAAAGACCAGGACCTGCACCTGTGTAAAGGTAGGGGCTCCTGTGTAAGGAACAGGAATTGAAAATAGAAATGAATCGGTGGTCAATGTTATATTAGTTATATTACTAAAAGCATTAAATAAATTGTTCCATGCAGTGTTAAATGTAATCAGTATGCTTCTGGTCCTTGTCTGACGACTAAAACAATTAAGATTTTTGTGCCACTGCATGTGAAAAAGTTTTTGGTAAACTTCATCTGTTTGGTCTGCAGCGGTCTGCTCTTTAAGGTGAGCCATGTGAGAACAAGAGAAACCCCAACCATATAATACTATATCCTTCCCTAGGAAGCTAGCCACCAAAAATATTATCAACAACATATAAAAATGTACAATAGAAATTCACTACAAATAGATACAACAGGAACATATGTTACCACACACGTATATAAGCCATTATATCCATTTTATATCAAAAAGAGAGTTAGTGTTATAATGCCATCCAAAAGACCCACATAATAATTACAATTAGCTCTTGTATCAAATAATGCCATAGTACCAACAGTTCAACAGCTTATAGATGAATTAAAATATCAGCCACAGTAGATGTATGATGACTAACTGTAGCCATATTAACAATGCTGTAATAGTGCTTCAGCTATGTCTTACAAGAAGTAACTAGCAAGAAATCATCAGTACATTGGTGAAGAACAAGCGTTCTTCACTGTGAGAACTGTATATCTGTGGAATAGCCTGCCTGAGGAGCTGGTCACAGCAGGAACAGCTGAGAGTTTCAGATCAGGCTTAGATATCTACCTGAAACTAAAGAATATTAATGCGTATGTAGCTATGTAAAATTCTGGATCCTGTCTGGTGTAGGCTCTGGGGTCAGAGATAGGGTCTCCAGTGGAGCAGATTGGTTCTTGCCATGTGGGGTTCAGGGCATTAACCAGTAGGGAGGCTGGGCTTGAAATCCTTGTCTCCCCACATTTTCCCCACCCTTGGTTGAACTTGATGGACACGTGTCTTTTTTCAACTGTACTAACAATGTAACAAACTCACTGGCTAACTGCTCTTTCTAGACATCTGTGTGACGGTTTCTCTGCAGGTTGTCCAGTCAAGATAAAAACTTAACAAAAAGAGAGTATTTTTTGTTATCTTCAATGATAAGATAGTCACCTTAATTCTATAAGTAATATATCGATGCCTTGTTTAAAAGCATAGCTACATCACCTACATATGATTCTCTACCGGAATCCTGTTTTTATTAAAATGGTAAATTGTGTGACCCAACATACAGATATCTCTTTCCTTATCATTCTGTCTTAGCTAAACATACCCCCCCTGAAATACGGGACATGAGACACTCTTTTGGGTCACTTATATGCTATAAGTGGCCACCCAGTGGTTATTATGTGACCTGCAACCTGTGGAGGGCTTTGCTAGCATATCACAACACAACTCTGCATTGCATTTGTAACATGGTAAATTGGAATCCTTAACTAAATTTGAAGACAAGTAAAAGTGGACACATGTATTTTGTTACCCCCCAAAAATAATGAGGCAATGTTTTGTTCCTTCCAGAGATGTAACCTTCGTTCAGTTTGCTGTGAATTTTATTTAGTAACAGAACATAAGCAAGTAAGGTCATTTTACCGTATCTGCAGGGCATACTTGGACACATTTCTGCGCTATTACGCACAAAAATACGCCCCGCAAAAACACAGTGTGAACTTACCCCTACAAAAAAGCTTAATGAAAATAGTTTACAACATTTCTAGCCTTCTTAGACTTAAATTTCTATGATGGGAAATGTGGCATTACAAAATGTAAAACATGCAGGAAAATGGTGGAGAATATACCATGTACTTACAAAAAAAGTGGTAAATTTCTTGGACTAGGCAGAGAGATAGACAGTTGTTAAATAACAATTTATCATGAGCAAGAACAACAATTTTATTCTGCACATTTTTAGTTGTGTTTCCAAATACAACCAGGCTGCCTTTGCTCAATGAATCGCTCCAGGTTTTTTTTTTCCCTTAATTTATCAGAAACTGCATTTAGGTACACTGTAGTGCCTGTAACTTTGCTTACCTACAGCTGAATATAGGATTTCTTGCTCATGCAGCTGCCTTTACTAATGTGATTGCAGAAAAGTCATTTAAAATTCGCCAAAAAGTAGCCCGTTATTGTCGCAGCATGTCGCAGACACATTTATTAAGGGCTTAAGACACTTTGCACACTGCTCAATACGAGGGCGTGACTATGCAAAAAGTGCGTGTGGCTTCGACATGCTGTGCAAAAAATGCACCAAAATTCTGTAGAAAGTGAGCTAACAAAATCTGGTCCAAAAGTCAGACAAATCTAAAGCTGCACCAATTTATCAATTAGCGTGAGCCACTATGATAAATCTGGTGCATTTTTAGACGGCCTAAATTTATGCTGTCTAACTTTTAGACCATGAGAGTAAATGAGGGCCAATATGCTTTTAATGCTGTCAGAAAGTCATCTATGAATTCCTATGAGAATGACTTTGAATCTTAAACATTGCAGGTATGCAACATTGTATATAACGTTCAATTTATTCAGTATAAGAAACCCCCACATATGGATTTTGTTTTACATGAATTGTGTTACTTCCAGTATATAGCAGTAGTCTCTGGTGATCAACCAGTCCAAATATGTAGCTACTATATCTCCAATGGCATCTGTGGCATTCCGGAGCTCAGTAGTGGAGAAGTAAAGTACAGACAGTTAGCCGCACACTGGCGTGTGATTTTTTCGGGGAATTCCCACCCCCTTTCTCAAGCTCCCCCTCCTGTCTGTGCTTTACTACTCCACTACTGGGCTCCGGAGTGCTACGGATGACACTGGAGATAATGCAACTGAATATTTGGACTGGCTGTTCACCACGGACTACTGCTGTATACTGCAAGTAACAGGCCTCGTTCACACGGCTTATTTGGGCACGGATTGGCGCCGTACTCCGCGCCGGATTTGCGCTTCAGTACGGCGCCAATCCGTCCCTGTCATTACGGTAATCCACTGCTCTCATAGAGAACAGTGGAATCCGTCACTCCTCCCCACTCGGCAAATCCGCCGCGGGGGGGAGAAAGTGACATGCACATTATTTACGCCGCGTACGCGCCGTAAACAATGCATTGTCTATGGGGCCGGGAGCGGCGCCCCGCCGAGCTCCGGCCCCGCCCCCGTCCCGCCCCTTATTCACGGCGGATTTGTGAGCTCAATACGGCTCACAAATCCGTCGGGAATAAGCCGTGTGAACACGGCCACATAGTTAATGCAGAACAAATTCCGTATGTTGGCGTTTCTCATACTGAATACATTAAACTTTATATACATTGTTGCATACCTACAATTTCCCAATGTTGAAGTGAATGTGAGGAGTTTGGAGGATCTCCTACTTTGCAGGTACTGTGTGTGGACCAGGTAAAGTGCAATCATTACCAGTTTACACTTATTGAGAGTACTGACTTTGAATCTCCCACAGCAATGCATAGAGACATTTACTGGTTTCAGCAACTCATAATGCAGGTCACATGACCCAGTGGCAGCAGTGAGAAATCCTGTATTCATCTGCAGGAAAGCAAAATTACTGACATAACTGTGGACCTAGAAGCAATTTCTAATGAACTAAAGGAAAAAAAAACCTGGAGGGGTCCTTTAATGCACGTGGACACTGGTACAGAAGCACTTTACACCATATGACCAGCATGGTTGCTCACTGGTTAGTACTGCTGCCTTATCAGTTCTGGGGTCCTGTGTTTAAATCCCACTAAGGACAACATCTGCAAGGAGTTTGTATATTCTACCTATATGTTCGTGGGTGTCCTCCAGGCACTCCAGTTTCCCCCACACTCCAAAAACATACTCTTTTATCTGGAATTTAGACTGAAAGTCCTTAAGGGGACAGGGAGCAATGTGAATAATGACAATCACTGGACAGTGCTGTGGGATCTAACAGCGCTATATAAATGAATAAAATCATCTTCGGAGAAAAGTATGACCAAGGTAAACTGCATGTGACAACTATCTATTCCTTTTTTACACTTAATATCGAAATGAATTTTTTTTTTATACAAGCAATTCTAGGAACATTTCCAACTTGCCTCTTAGAGAGTATGGCCCTGGTATATAAATAAAGATAAACAGCAGTTAAACGTGAAGCAAACAGTGGGTAACATCTAGAAAATAAACAGGGTAGAATAAAACAGATGGGCGAGAATTACAAATATAAACTGATTATGTGCATGACCAAAGTACAATTATAATAGAGGCAACATAAAACTCATAAGAAGCTCAGGCAGTGGGAATGGATTGAGTTATCTTAACTCTAGGTCACTATTAGTGAGTTAAATGCATTAGTATACAGAGGAAGTTTAATGCAAACAGGTGTTATTCGTATCAGAGATAAGGATGTCATGTTTATAGGAGAAACCGGTTAAATTTAAATATGAAAACACAATTAATTTTGCGTTGGTGCTCCATATTCAACATGCCATGGGTGTTTACATACTTACATACTTACAAGGATGCTCCTACACACCTAAGACACATTAATAAGACATGCCAAAAAATGTCTTATGCGTATGGGTGCCATTTCTGGAACCCACAGCTGTTGTGAGAATAGGCTACCAAAATTCTCTGTTTATAACATACCGTAAGTTGCACTTGCACACTACTCTCCATTTAGTTCTATGGGAGTTCCGGGTACAGCTGAGCAGTGTGATCTACTCTCATTGTAAATAATGACTTTTGGTGGCCCATTCTTGCCATAGCTGTATGTCCCTGAGTGTGTCCCTGTATGTCCCTGAGATAAATAAGACAATGATGGCATATCCTTATGAATATGCCATAAGCGTCTAAGATGGAAACGCCCTTTAACCCCTTCCCGACATAGGGCGTATGGATACGCCCTAGCGGGAAGTGACTTCCCGCAAATGGACGTATCCATACGCCCTGGCGATCGCGCGGGCTTGCGGGCGAGCCACGCGCGATCGCAACATGGGACCAGCGGTAAATTACCGCTGGCCGCATGCCGTATCACCCCCAGCCGGAGTGAGCTCCGGCCGCGGGTGATTACCGCTTTATTACCGCAGCCTGTCATGGCTGCGATAATAAAGCCGCAGGCAGGAGGAGTGAGCTCCTCCTGCCTGCTCCCGGCGGCTGCCGCACTGTAGTGCGGCACCGATCTCCTCTCTGATGCCCTCGGGAAGTGAACGGCACTTCCCGGGTCATCTGTGACGTCACCATGCCGCAATGCATTGTGGGGCATGGTGACAGGCGTTGTCATGGCGACCAGTACACAGTACGAGTACTGTGCACTGGCCTGCTTTCTAACAACAATCTGATGATTGCTGTTAGAAGATAAAGTGAAAAAAAGTGAAAAAAAGTACAAATTAATGTCAAAAGTGAAAAAAAGTAGAACACAAACACAAAAAATAAAATAAAAACACGTACACCACCCTTTTCCCCTTTACAAACGCCAATCGCCCCAAAAAAGATCAAAAATAAATAAAGTACCCATATTTGGTATTGCCGCGTGCATAACGACCCACCCTATAAATCTGTCATGTTAATTAACCCGTACGGTGAACGCCGTAAAAAACAAAAACAAAAAACAGTCACAGAATTGCGATTTTTGTACATCATGCAGCACATAAAATGGAATAAAAGCGATCAAAAACTCATATAGACGCCAAAGTTGTACCAATTAAAACATCAGTTCATGCCGCAAAAAAAAAGTCATTACACGTCTCTGTATACGGAAAAATAAAAAAGTTATGGCTCTCAGAAGACAGCGATGCATAAATATTATTTAACACAATAAAAACACTTTTTTTTTTAAAGTGCTTCAAAATTTAAAAAACTATATAAATAGGGTATCGCCGTAATCGTATCGACCCAGAGAGTAAAGCTAACTGGTCATGGATACTGCACGGTGAGCGCTGTTAAAAATAAAAATAAAAAAACACTACTAGGATTGCAGTATTTTCTTCACCCTGCCTTCCAAAAAACGGATTTAAAACTGATCAAAAAGTCTTGTCCCCCCAAAAATTATACCAATAAAAACGTCAACTCTTCCCGCAAAAAACAAGCCCCTACACAGCTCCGTACACAGAAAAATAAAAAAGTTATGGCTCTCAGACTATGGCGATGCAAAAACGTGTTTTCCTTTTTGAATAAAAGTGTTTTTATTGTGTAAAAGCAGTAAAACATAAAAAAATATACAAATTGGGTATCGCTGTAATCGTATCGACCTGCTGAGTAATACTAGTATGTCAGTTATACTGCACGGTGACCGCTGTTAAAAAATAAAAATAAAAAACACTACCAGGAATGCTGTATTTTGTTCAAAATGCCTCACAAAAACCTTAATAAAAAGTGATCAAAGCGGCATATGCCCCCCATAATGGTACTAATAAAAACATCAACTCATCCCACAAAAAACAAGCCCAGAATCAGCTCCGTATACAGAAAACTGAAAACGTTATGGCTATCAGAACAGAACAACATAAAAACGCAATTTTTTTTATAGACCTATTTCTATTGTGTAAAAGTAATAAAACATAAAAAAAACTATATAAAATCTATACCATTGCAATTGTACCGACCCCCATAGTAAAGATATCCTGTCATTTATACTGCACGGCGAACGCTGTAAAATTGAAGCCCAAAAAACAATGGCGGAATTGCGTTTTCCCCTCATTTTCATAGCCCAATGCAAAAAAAAACAACTTTGTAACACCTGTGCACCCAAAATGTACAATACACCCCTAGATGAGTTCTATGAGGCATGCTGAGTCCAAAATAAGATGACTTTGGAAGGTTTCACCTGTTCTGGTACTTTGGGGGCTTTGTAAATGCGACATGGCCCCACCAAAATCTGCGTTCCAAAAGCCAAATAGCGCTCCCTCCCTTATACCCCCTGCCATGCGCCCAAACAGCAGATTACACCCACATGTAGGGTATTGCCGAACTTGGAAGAAATTGTGTAACAAGGTTTTGGGTGCTTTTTTTACCAGGATTCCTTGTAAAAATTAAACATTTTCAGCTAAAATTGCAGATTATTGGAAAAAAAATGTTTTTAAATTTTCACAGCCTAACGCTAAAAAATTTTGTGACACACCTGTGGGGTCGATATGCTCACTACACCCCTGGATATATTCCTTAAGGGGTGTAGTTTCCAATATGGGGTATTTTTAGGGGAGTTTATTAAGTTTTGGAACCTTAGGGTGTCCGCAAACCTGAAATGGCCCCTAAATAAAATGGTAATGAAAATGAGACCCCAGAATCCAGTAGGTGCTCCTCCTATTCTGGGGCTTGTGGTTGAGCCAAATAATGCACTAGGGCCACATATGGGATATCTCTGAAAACGGCAGAATCTGGGGAATCAATATTAAGTTGTATTTCCCTGATCACATTTACCGTATTCTTGTGAACAATGTATAAAAATTGAAAATCTGCAAAAAAAAGTGAAATTTTGAAATTTCACTTCCACTTTGCTTTAATTCCTGTGAAACACCTAATGGGTTAATAAACTTCCTAAATGCGGTTTTGAATACTTTAAGGGGTGTAGTTTCTTAGATGAGGGCATTTATGGGGGTATCTAACATACAGGCCAATCAAAATCACGTTAGAACTGGACTGGTTCTCTAAAAAATGTATATTGCAAATTTTGTTGAAAATTTGAAAATTACTACTAAATTTCTAAGCCCCCTAATGTCGTAAAAAAAAAAAGACATTTAAAAAAATGATGCCAAACTACAGCAGACATAGGGTAGATGCTAGTTATAAACTATTTTGAGTGGAATAACTATCTGTCTTACATGCAGAAATTTTTGAAGTTTAAAATTGGTAATTTTTCAAATTTTTCACGATTTTTTGATATTTTTCACAAATAAACAAGCATTTTTTGGACCAAAATTTCTTACGATCTTAAAGCACAATGTGTCACGAGAAAACAATCTCTGAATCACATGGATAGGTTAAAGTGTCAAAAAGTTATTCTCACATAAAGTGACACATGACAGATTTCAAAAATGGGGCTCTGTCAGAGAGGCCAAAACTGGCTCCGGCGGTAAGGGGTTAAGAGAGTTTCACAAAACAATGGTCCCTCAAGGTACAATGGCCTCATAATAAAAAATTTTCAACATACAATGCTCATTCCTACGACATTGTATGTTGAGTGTTGTTTCAAGATACAATGCCCCAGACACTGGTTCAACCAATTATCATGAATTTTTACTTGTACAACCCCTGTATTAGTGAAGTGCATGCAGTGATTTGTGGTCTCTTTCTGGTTGTTATATTTAAGGACTTGCTTTATCTGTATTAGTATCGTCTTTATTTTATTTAATCATCATTTTGCATTTGGGGCTCTAGAACCAATGACCAATTTACCATAGAGTAAAGGTTTCAACATACAATGGTCATCCAGTAGATATTGTATGTTGAGGGACCTCTGTAATCAGAACTATACATTTGGCAGTAGTAAATGCAAAATATTATTGCATCAACCATAGTGTACCTAATCTGGTAAAGATTGCAACTCTCAATATTTATTGTGAGTGTTTGTAGTACATCTCTAGTTATATTTTGAGCAATCCTAACATTGAATATTTAGGCTTGACTTATTTTATACAAACTAAATTCATAGATTAGGTTTTACACACTAATCCAGCGGTGTCAAACTGCCGGCCCTCCAGCTGTTGGGAAACTACAACTCCCATCATGCCCACTGTTATAGATTATACAAATGCCTGATGGGAGTTGTAGTTTCCCAACAGCTGGAGGGCCGTCAGATTGACACCTGTGCACTAATCAATAAAATGTTTAAGGGCTTTCCAAGATATAATGTTAATGGCCTATCCCTAGGAAAAGTCATCAATGTGTAATCAGTTGAGGTCAAACTTCAAGGACCTTCACAATCAGAAAAAAGAGGTTGTTATGGCCCTTCAAAGCAGTGTATGATATAGTGAGGCTCTTGTCCATATGGCCATGTCTGGTGCTATAGCCCAACCTCATACATTAAAGGGGTTTTGCCACAAAGTAAAATTGACGTGGGAAGTTTGTGGATTAAATAATAAACATTTCCACCATTCATCATTATTAAAAATTCTGCACCGTTTATGTTTTCGCTGCTCCTTCAGTGATCCATTTTTTACAGCTCGTCTCCAGGGGATACGACCAGGGCTGAGAGCTCCTCAATCCTGGTCGCACATGCTAAGACATCACTTCTCCTCTCAGGCAGCTACTGAGTGTTCAAAACCTAGGTGCTGTCACTCTACTCCCGTCCTCTGTACTCCTTAGTAATTAGTCAAACTGTGCAAATAAATTAAAAAAAGAAACCTCAGTCAGGTTTGTGCATTGATAAAGAGAAAAATAAATCCACAGGTTTGGTTCCTGCAGGGATTTGAACCGAGGACCCTTGTGCCTGCAGGCAAAAGTTTTACCTCTGAGCTACAATGCAGCTACTCACAGTTCTACACATAAACAGACCTTTCTTTGACTACAGAGAGGAAAGGCCTGGTGATGTAATCCTGCTGGGTCACATGACATGCAATTCAAACAAATCACACACACCTCCTTCTGAGCACACAGAGATGGATACAGGAGGTATAAAATGAGATTGTGGCAAAACCCCTTTTAGCTGCAGTACCAGACTCAGGCCGATGAACATGGCTGGCACTATGTCATAACCATGGCACTCCAGAGAGTGCAGCAGGCCTCTCTCTTTTCTGATCAGTGGGTGACCCAGAATAGACCATCAGTGTCATATCCCTTCAGCCTTCGTTGTGCTGAGTGAAGGTCTAGGATAGGTTTCATAGTTTCATAGTTTGTAAGGCCGAAAAAAGACAAGACGTCCATCCAGTTAGCCTGTTGTGCTAAGGTGCTGATCCAGAGGAAGGCAAAAAACCCCAATGAGGTAGAAGCCAATTGTCCTCATTTTATTAAAAAATTCCTTCCTGACTCCAATCTGGCAATCGGAAAAAATCACTGGATCAATGACCCCTCTCCAGAATCCTAGACACTATAACTTGTTATATTATTACGCTCCAGAAATGCATCCAAACCCTTTTTGAACTCTGCTATTGAATTCACCATGACAAGTCCCTCTGGCAGAGAATTCCACAGTCTCACTGCTCTTACAGTAAAGAATCCCTTTCTATGTTTATGTAGAAACTTTCGTTCCTCAAGACGTAGAGGATGCCCCCTTGTTCTAGATACAGCCCTGTGTATAAATAAATCTTGATAGAGATCTCTATATTGACCTTTGATGTACACTCACCGGCCACTTTATTAGGTACACCTGTCCAACTGCTCGTTAACACGTAATTTCTAATCAGCCAATCACATGCCGGCAACTCAGTGCATTTAGGCATGTAGACATGGTCAAGACAATCTCCTGCAGTTCAAACCGAGCATCAGTATGGGGAAGAAAGGTGATTTGAGTGCCTTTGAACGTGGCATGGTTGTTGGTGCAAGAAGGGCTGGTCTGAGTATTTCAGAAACTGCTGATCTCCTGGGATTTTCACGCACAACCATCTCAAGGGTTTACAGAGAATGGTCCGAAAAAGAAAAAACATCCAGTGAACGGCAGTCCTGTGGGCGGAAATGCCTTGTTGATGCGAGAGGTCAAAGGAGAATGGGCAGACGGGTTCGAGCTGATAGAAAGGCAACAGGGGACTCAAATAGCCACCCGTTACAACCAAGGTAGGCAGAAGAGCATCTCTGAACGCACAGTACGGCGAACTTTGAGGCAGATGGGCTACAGCAGCAGAAGACCACACCGGGTGCCACTCCTTTCAGCTAAGAACAGGAAACTGAGGGCTCCAATTTGCCCAGCTCATCGAAATTGGACAGTAGAAGATTGGAAAAACGTTGCCTGGTCTGATGAGTCTCGATTTCTGCTGCGAAATTCGGATGGTAGGGTCAGAATTTGGCGTCAACAACATGAAAGCATGGATCCATCCTGCCTTGTATCAACGGTTCAGGCTGGTGGTGGTGGTGTCATGGTGTGGGGAATATTTTCTTGGCATCTTTGGGCCCCTTGGTCCCAAATTTGAGCATCGTTGCAACACCTTGTTGAATCTATGCCACGAAGAATTGAGGCAATTCTGAAGGCAAAAGGGGGTCCAACCCGTTACTAGCATGGTGTACCTAATAAAGTGGCCGGTGAGTGTATTTAAACATATTTATTATGTCCCCTCGAAACCGTCTTTTCTCTAAACTAAATAACCCCAATCTTGCTAATCTTTCTGGGTATTGTAGTCCACCCAGAAAGATTAGCAAGATTAGTGTTATTTAGTTTATTTAGGGTTATTTAGGTCTTTACTTTTAAATCTCTTAGGCTGTAGTTGAAGCTTCAGCTATTTAGATGTAATTGTTAAAGCCAAAACCAAGAATGTATTTAAAAAGAGAAGTCTCAGTCTTAATTTGCATCCTTCAGTTATGGCCTTTGCTTGGTTTTGGCTTGAAAAAGTGCATCTAAAAAGCTGAATGTTTGAACACAGCCTAAAAAGTTCATTTAAATAAGGTCTGTAGATATCAAATGTAGTAGTTGCATGTGAACTAACAGATTAACTAGTCCAAATTTACTGTACATGTGTCCATAGTTTTTAAAATTAAAGCTGAAAGATGTTATTTGCACAAAAGCCTAAGATGTTCATATCACACATTTTTTTACTATTGCTACCATTATTTATCATACATTTGAACACATATAAGTTACAAAAAAATGAGAAGAACAAATTTGGAAACCATTACCAAACAGCACTAATACATTTTGGTTAGCTGTCAATTTAAATGTAAAATATATCCTGCAACCCACACACTAGATAAACATTGACTGTAAAGCAAAGTGTTACTGGCAGGCAAGGTAACTCATAGTTTCTTGCTTAAGACAGCAGTGAAAGAGTTATCTATCAGCATCCCATTGCTCTCTAAGCACTGCACTTGTCCTTCCAGCGGTGCATGCAGCTCTCCGTCAAATTTATTAGGCATGTAACCTTTCAACGTGCTGCTCGCTGTGACTCTTCATCAACTGACATGCCAATAGCAATGGAACCAAAGAAAATATATACCATGCACTGACAGTGATGGGGGCAGATAGCCAGTCTTGACTGCTAGAGTCACATTGGAAATGTGGCACCATCTTTTCATATACATATTTCTACCACTCAACTGAGTGATCCAACCCAAGGCCCATAGGCTAATGCAGCTGTCAATGTCATTTTAAGGGTTATACAATTCTTCATATTTTATTAAAACCTCAACATTTCATAAAATATTTAGTAATAATTGGACTGCACAAATTACAGCATCCAGGGTATAATGATGTGAAAACCGTCTTCATTAAAGGTCAGCTTAGAGCTGGTTCACATTGCGGCACCACAACACATATCATTTTAGTGCTTTAATTTTGTGTGATCAAAAATATAACAGTACTTTAATCTTTCTTTCAAGGTGTCATGTCAAGTTATAACAGGTCCCCATAGCAATATTTCAGATATGGCTCTCAGACAGCAGCAATCAAGTTAAAGGTCCAGACATGCTCACTGATGTGTGCTTGGCAAAGTCATTCGACAAAATCAAATGTATCTAGCTGCTATGAAATGAAAGGAAGGTCCAACAAAAGGTGATTGCTTTCTTTTTAACATGCTGCTGACTTGATATTAAAAAAGAGAAGGCATGGGGCACGAAAAGTTGTATCAACTCCTGATCCTCTACAGCACCATATGTGCCACACATACTGTTTACAGGTAGCTATACCACTATACATAAAGAGACAGGCCAGGCAATGACTATGAGAGTTGTGATACAAGAAGGAGGGTTTGCAAAATCTTGCCTCCAGCAAAGAATTTCCAATCATTCTAGGCACTGCCTCCTCATCTGTGACACACAGCTAACTAATGGAAAGAGGTTATATCCTTAATAGCATGGTGCTTCGGATTTGGGATTTGGCCCCAATCAAATTTAGCTGAAAATCTCCATTAAAAAAAGAAAAAAAATCAATCCTAATCTGAGTATAGGGTTAGAGTTAGGGCTCCCTCACTCCTGATTCAGCCTAAATTTTGGTCCCCCTTGTTGCTTGAGACACAGCATTTATCCCGGGTGTTGTCACTCTTGTTAGTGACCTTGACCGGAAAGGACATCGCACTGAGAACAATGAGGCGATGCAGGACCAAAAGTTAGTTTGCAACGGAAATCATCAGGGGCATCGGGGAATGGTAAATTGATCCTTAAAAACTAGTAATAAACTCTAACCCTAATTCCAGTTTAGGGTTAGGAAAAGTGTTAAGGATAGAATTGGGGCTAAAAAAAATATTTGGGTTTGGTCAAACCACTTTTGAACTGAACATTACTCTATACAAGTAACATTAGCCCATAACTGCAATCAAGGGATTTTACTTTGGGTTCATTCATCTTAAGCATATCCACCTGAACTCAAACATGCACATAGGAGCTTCAAGCTGGCAACCATTACACTTGCAAGCAATGACAAAAATTTGCAACCGGGCCAAGTATCATCCATTTCCCATTCTAATTCTTTGGCAGGTGGCCTTTTGGGCAATGCGAGGCACTAGAGTCCAGGTACGACTTCTATAACTACACTCCCAGTAATGGTATGAGAGGAGTAAGTCTTTGTATTGATTCTTTTAATTCAATAATCCCTTTAGTCAGTAATATGGATGTGATTAGTAGTCTTTGTATAACAGGAACACATTCCTAGAATGTATTTCAGCCTTCGTACATAATGTATGTAAAATAAAACAACGTTGGTGGTTTCACCCACTCAGTTTAGGAGCAGCAAATTCTCAAATATTTTATCTTTCCTTCTATCTTGTCTAACCAGGATTTGGCCTGAAGAAAATAGACTCTTAAACTAGGAAATCTCTTCTTTGCTGGCTGTTGCTCACGGTGTTAGGCAGTGACACATCTAATGTGGAGGGTTGTACAGCGGCATCGGGATTCTCAATGTTTTCAATACTAATGCAGATTTGCCTGTGGGCATATCTCCTAGTCGCAAACCAGACTTGTAAATTAGGTAGGAAACAATTCATGGATTTAAGAGATTTAAAATGCGTTCACCGACAGATAATACTACTTTTTCCCTGAGGCGGGTATAGAAAACACAAATCTACACTAGTGTGATTTTGATACTTCTTTTGAGAAATCACAGGGGCAATCTATATTGTTATATACAGCTTATTTGATCTTTTATGTCATCTCCTTCACATTACAGAAACTAAAAACACCCCAGACTGATCTATGCACAAGTAATTGCTCATACCTAAATAGCAGCTTTGTTCATAGGTAAGTGATGACTAAATACTGTATGCTATTAATGAGTGTCTGTCTGTAGAACATATTACACAGATATATCTATCTATTGCTACAGTTTGCTATTATCTCTTCTTCCTATTTTGATACATTAGCTACACTCCAAATCTTTACCTTGGAGCAACATTGAATATTAAAAAAAGGGAACTGTATTATAAACAATTTCCTAATATTAAACTAATATTGAAATAACTCGCCTTACAAATGAGAGCAATTCAAGGAGCACAATCATAAAAATGACTGTTTATAGTAGTCTGTAATCTCAAAGTCAGAAGGGAAGGAACAGTAACAGTGCTTCCACATCCTGCCTTTACAGGATGATGACCTGTTCATGCTTCTTTCAGTCGAGCCCATCTAAATGAACATCCTTTGTCTATAGGACACTGCCCAATCTTATTTGAATAGATGTTTTATATTGGATGCCTATAAATGTAATTTATTTTATAATAATCACTATTTTTTAACTAAAATTTTAAATTTTTAGATGGAATTTGCATTCATGTATGTTTAACTTTGTACATAAAAGTTGGTAGAAAGCTTGTTGCATAACATTTGCTAATATTGTACATCATTACCACTGGTATGGAAACAAAAACAAGTAGAAGACCACAGGAGCATCAGCCCTGGAACTTCCATTGACAAATTAACATTTTGTTATTTTATTGCAATTTTTTTTAACCATTGTGCAATATCACATGACAGCTCCTACTACAATGAACAGTTTGATTGTAGGATGACTGCAGTTTTGTTACAATGTGCCATTACATATTCTGTTCAATGTATATTCTTAGGTGCCTGGTTCCATATGATAATGATGTCTGTTCATGTCATATGTTGCCACCTATTAGTTGATATGAACGCTGGTAATGAGAGGTCCCCGTCACACATAGCACCATAGACATAGCATGGGGGATAGTTCTAGTGTGAGGGAATGTCTTTCTAGCCTAACCTTTCTCTACCTGGAGAGGAAGAGTTTTTCAATGCAGTGCTCTGCAGAAAAAGGGAGTCTAGAGTGTAGGAGTAGTGAGGAAAATCTTCTCACTGTCATCTAATATGCAACCACTCTATCTGGTAATGCCTTGGGCTAGTACTACAGCTCCTGTGGAAAATTAATAATACCCACATTAACCTCAAGTCCTGTCTGAGGAAATATAACAAAGACTCACGAAAGAGGATCATTAAGAGACCATGTAGTAACGGGTGTACCAGGAACTCAGTGTTTATCGGGAACCTGCATAGGTTGCAGGCAGGGCTCAGAGATCCTGTAGCTATCACATCATGTATTTCACCAAGACCTGCATCTGACACTGCAGATCTAATTTTATGAGTAGTACATTTATTACTGCGTCTGTGACCTACTGGGAGCCAACCAGTGAGGATCCTCTCCGCAAAGTTAATTTAGGATTTAAATGGGTGTTCCCACAATGCTGTTGCACAGATATTGTTCTTTATAGCCAGCTTCAGGCTCACACTTCCTGGTCAAGCTTTGGGTGGTTCTGAAGGCGTGATTGCCATATCAGCCCTGCTATTCCTAGCTGCGCCTGTTAGAGGGACACTACTTTTGGAGGTTTCTAAACAACAGAGCACAAGGATACATAGCTCTAAATGGTTAAAGATTGTTATCTGCAAGACAGAGATTATTTATGTTGCTTACTGATAAACAGCAGGGAGTGATGTCCCCATTCTGGCCACTACTGCTAGATCCAGTTAGAGCAGAGAGAGGTTTCTGGTAACCTAGGGAAGCTTGTTTCTAAGATCTACTCTAGCTCTAAAGGGAAGCAAAATCGGAACACAAATGTATTCGGTAATGATCTTTATTTACCTTTGCCTACATGTTTAACCCCTTTGCAGCTAACATTCGCGGGTAACAGCAGGCCCCATCCCATGCTGCGCACAATTCCCCACTTCAATCGGGGCACCCGTGGCGAGATCGCGGGGCCCTGATCGGTTTACATGGCAGCTGGAAGCCTGGTGAAGGCTCCCACCTCTGACAGTTTTCTGTTTTACTACTCCTTAGTCAGGAAGTAGTAAAAGCACCATATCAGTACACTCTATTACATTATACTACAATGTAATAGGCTGCAGAAATGATCACGCCATGGCAAAAATTTGAAAAATAGAAAATGTTTGGATTTTTTTTATGGTACCAAAACATAACAATAACTGCCACTGTTACATCTAATTTAGCGACCTTTTCCTGGACAACCACCTAATGGATCCCAACTCACCATACGCTCTAGTCCTGGGTTGCCACAACTTCTTTATATCCCTGTCTGCATTGCCATTGGAAAAATGTTTAAGAAATGTAATATATATGGCCTTTACGAACATTTGAGTTTTTATACTAGGTTGTGAGGCTGTAAATTCCAGCAATTAAATGCTACGTTCATAGAAAATTCTATTTACTAATGAAGAGGAAAGGATATAACTTTAATTGTTGGACTAACAGTTTTGGAAAACGAACCCTGTCACCATTGCATGAAACAATACATTAGCTTTTTACATTACTGATGCCTCTGCTTTTGTATACTCCTGTAGAATTCTACATAATTGAAAACAGAGAAATTTTTTTACGGATGCTTTTACAAAACATTATAGAACAACAGGATAATTTAACAGATGAGTGGTCATGCTGTTTAACCAATAACATGTTTGTTTCCTGTTACAGATAGTGTAAACCTTTTAAGAGGCAGAAACTGTACATATGGGACCCTTTTTCTACTGGATAGTATGTATTGCACTGTGGCGTTACGAGAGTATTTCATGGGCCTGAGTGTTTCATGAAAAAAAACATTTAGAAGCAATCTAAAAACTACTGTTGTCAGAGAAAATGTAGGATTAAGTGATTTCTCTATTATTCACTAAGTTTTAAATGTTAATTTTTCTAAGAATTTTTTTTGTCCTTGATCGGACTGGAATGCTTAGCCTTGACATAATTATAGATATAATAAACATTTCTTAGTTCTTTAGTCTTAAATTAAATTGTTCATAATTTGTAACAGATGCAAGATTATGTCTCTGGTTTATCTAAAGTTGTTTCGCCAACCTATTCACTCATTGGTTGTTTTTTTTCCCCCTCAATCTCTAATCACTGATAATACACATTTGTTTCCATATGTATGACAACAGAGACGATTACTGTAACATATCATCACTTATTTCTCAGAATTAGCTACTCCCGAATAAAAACCTGTTTTTCTAGTATTCAGTAACCAAAACAACGGTTAGAGAAGTTGTTTATTCTTGTTCTAACCAAAATATTAATAATGACTATTTAATTTACCAGGTGATATGCTGCAAAATAATTATTAGTAAAGCAAAACAAAGATAATGTAGAGGTAACCAATCATTGTTGATTAGAAGTAACCAATTGTGATGTATTATGATTAAACTAACCAATTGTATTGTGAATTATAATCAAAAATATGAAGTTATGATGATAATGATGTATTGGATATTAGGTTACCACACCTCCATATCAACTTGTATAAAACCTTGTATGTGTTAACCAAAATAAAAAAAATTGCTTCTGAATCAACCTAAAGTCAGCTGCCAATTTTCCTTGACATAATGCACATATGTCCATTCCGATATTAATTTGGAAACTGGCACATCGAGGACTAAGTTATGGGTTTATAGCGATGACACTGTAAAGTTGTTATGTTTCAAAAGCGCTTTTTTGCCAGATGGACAAAAACACACAGAAAAGAAAGCAACAAAGACCATGAAACATTTCAGTGGAGAGGTGGCTCCTTGTGACCAGGAAAATTAGGACCAGGAATGGCACCAGAGGCCCTGCAGATTTGTGCCAGGAAGGATGCCAGAGGAACACTAGATTACAAAACATGGCAGACACAAGATGGGAGGTAGACAGGGGTCCGGACCAGGCAGAAGCACAGACAGGAGCAAGGATCAAAGCATACAGCCGGCCAGAAATGGAGCAAGCAAGACCCCAGCTTGCACTTGATAACTCATGCCCTGTCTGACAGCAGAGTCTGTTTTTTATAGCCAGCAAGACAGGAAATGGGGCGTCAGCTGCTAATGCTGAGGTCAGGTTAAACATTGTCTTGCTGGCCGGCATGGAGAAAGTTGAACCTTGAACACAGCAACCCCCAGGGTGAAAGGCATGTGGTAAGCATTTCGCAATTCTTAAAGGTGTATTCCTCAAGCTGCCAAGTTAATTTTCACATCCCACATTTTCCAATCTTTCTTCTGGTGCCTAAGGGATGTCACCCATAGGCCAGTGCTTGAAGATGCAAGGCTGATTTTCTCAAGATTCTTTGTGTCTCAAAGGCTATGGATACATTTGCACTGATTTTCTTTTTCTATTGTTCATTTACTTATTACTTACACAATTAACGAACTTAAATAGTTTTCATTAACATTTAAACCTATTTTATTGCTATAGAGACTGTGTAATGTTGTACCATGTTAGCCATAGACAGCAGTAGCTTAGTGAAGAAATCAGTTGATACATTTTAGAGGTTAACTGAGTGTATTTGATGGTGAGCTTTCGAGTCCTAGCTCTCTTCATCAGACATCATTTCTGATGAAGAGAGCTAGTACTCTTGAAAGTTAACCATCAAATATACTCAGCTTCTAAAAGGTATTGCCTGATTTCTTCAATCTCCTACTGTGTAGAGACTGTAATTCCTTCTCACTGGCTAACCTGCTGCTATCTGACAGCACACTACTAAGATTTCGTGTTTTTAGGCAAAAGAAGTCTATGGCAACAGGATATTACTGGATGAATATCCTGTTGCACATCCTTTTTTCTAATAAAACCTACATACTACATAGTTAGTATGGTTGAAAAAAGACATATGCCCATCAAGTTAAACCAAAGGTAAGGAAAAATGTGGATGAAGGGAGGGGGATAGGGAATTTTTAAGCTTCGTTTCCTCTACTGATGACTAGGGTCCTGTAAGGTATAAACCAATCTGCCCTACATGAATATTTAATTTCTAGAATTTTAAACGGCTACATAAATATTAATATTTTTTAGGTTCAGGTAGTTATCTAACCCTTTCTTGAAACCCTCAATTGTTCTTGCTGTGACGAGCTCCTCAGGCAGGCTGTTCCACAGATTCACAGTTCTCACGGAGAATAGGCTTTCTCCTCTGGAGAATGAATCCTTTGCAATTGGCTATCACATCTAAATAGGCAAAATGTATGTAGGCAAAAATAGTGGGGTACATTTATTGAGGCAGTTGCGTTACAATTCTCATGCAATTTGCACAAAAATAATGGTGTGCATGCTTTACACCACATTTATTATGTGCTTTAGATAGTTTGTAGACAGGTCTGTGCAACAAAAGGGATATGGCCTCAGGAAAATAGGCATTACTTTGTGGGAAGGGGGCATGATTAAGTGGGCAGCACAGTGCACCAAAAAAATTCACCAAAATGTTGCCGCGAGTCATGGCATGAATTAAGCCAGTTAAAAGAAGGTATAAAGTTAAACTAGACAGTCTAATCTGCGCCAGATTTACGAACACTATGATAAATCTGGCGCATTGTAAGATTGTCTAGTCTAAGTTTACACTGTCAGTATTGATAAATCTGCCCCAATGTTTTGCAATAGGATGCTAAAATTTCTTGTGGACCTTGTTTTTACTCCAATACACATATAGTGGCAAATACATAAAATGACACAACAGTCTTGGTGGTTACAGTTCTAAGATGAGGAACAAAAGTTTAATGGTTGCATGCTTAAACATTTTTAAAAATACAATATTAACAGGAGTATACCACCATTTACTGACATATCATGAGGTCCCTGTTCTCTTCATATAAATCATTTTTCAAATATGTTACCCTTTGTACAGTTCCTCATCATTGTCATTCTTCATGCTAAAATTATCCTCTGGAGGTTTTAAAACTCTATGGCCACCATTAGATCTAGATAAGGTCTTACTCAGATCTCCTATCAACATTATATACACTCACCGGCCACTTTATTAGGTACACCATGCTAGTAACGGGTTGGACCCCCTTTTGCCTTCAGAACTGCCTCAATTCTTCGTGGCATAGATTCCACAAGGTGTTGCAACGATGCTCAATTGGTACCAAGGGGCCCAAAGAGTGCCAAGAAAATATTCCCCACACCATGACACCACCATCACCAGCCTGAACCGTTGATACAAGGCAGGATGGATCCATGCTTTCATGTTGTTGACGCCAAATTCTGACCCTACCATCCGAATGTCGCAGCAGAAATCGAGACTCATCAGACCAGGCAACGTTTTTCCAATCTTCTACTGTCCAATTTTGATGAGCTTGGGCAAATTGGAGCCTCAGTTTCCTGTTCTTAGCTGAAAGGAGTGGCACCCGGTGTGGTCTTCTGCTGCTGTAGCCCATCTGCCTCAAAGTTCGCCGTACTGTGCGTTCAGAGATGCTCTTCTGCCTACCTTGGTTGTAACGGGTGGCTATTTGAGTCACTGTTGCCTTTCTATCAGCTCGAACCAGTCTGCCCATTCTCCTTTGACCTCTGCATCAACAAGGCATTTCCGCCCACAGGACTGCCGCTCACTGGATGTTTTTTTCTTTTTCGGACCATTCTCTGTAAACCATAGAGATGGTTGTGCGTGAAAATCCCCGGAGATCAGCAGTTTCTGAAATACTCAGACCAGCCCTTCTGGCACCAACAACCATGCCACGTTCAAAGGCACTCAAATCACCTTTCTTCCCCATACTGATGCTCGGTTTGAACTGCAGGAGATTGTCTTGACCATGTCTACATGCCTAAATGCACTGAGTTGCCGCCATGTGATTGGCTGAGTAGAAATTAAGTGTTAACGAGCAGTTGGACAGGTGTACCTAATAAAGTGGCCGGTGAGTGTATAGAGTAGTTTTGTTTCTCCTGACCCCACTTCACTTAACATCCCACCGTCTAACAGTTCTTGCCCACTGAACAAAGGACAGTACCAACCAGAATGCTATCTAGGTAACGCTTCAGGCCTTCTACATGATGCAGGCCAACCAAATCCTGCTGTAGCTATCAACCAGTCTATCAGGACTAGAGCTTCTTTTCAGCCTGCAAATAGAACCTAACTTTAGCCTTTGCAAGGTTTAAGCACTTCACTGCTTGCCACTATAGGTTCCTTATATCAGGTTGACCTCTCCTCCACAGTCCTAGCAGACTTCCCATAATTAAACAGGATCAGGCTGACAGCGTTCAGACATCCACCTATATAACGTGGACTGGTAATAAATGTTTATGTTAGAAAGGCCCCTTTGAATAGATGTGAAATGCAAATTATAATGAAAATGTAGCATTCATTTGAAATTTTTTTTTTAAAGGATTAGCCAAAACCAGGAGCCTCATGAACCATAGTTTTCTTGAAACGAATGGACACCCTCTGATTTAATTTGGCTTTAAGCAACAGTTCTTGAGACGTTTACTTTGTGGTTTTCCATATGATAGTGACTGATCAAAATGGAGAAGCTCAATTAGCTTAATAACCCGGGCAAAAAGGCATGTAAAGACCTGGTTAAAAAGGTATCTTATCTGGCAGCTTCCTTAAATAGATGAACATACATAGTAAGCACAAATTGACTCTCAGCTTTAAGTAGGTGTATTCTCTGCAAATTCTATTGGCATGAGGGCATACATATACTTTAGGATATATGCTACACCACAACAAGAATTTTATTTTCTGCTCAATAAAATAAAACTGATGTTTAATTTATAAAAGAACGTTAATATCTTTGGAGGTGAAACCATCACAGCAATACTCAGGTAATTGTTAGTAATCATTTATTGTCTGTGGATGTCAACTATATACAATAAAATGTGCATTCCTGGCTTTATTTTTAATTGTGCAATAAAAGATTATGCAAAGAAAGCAAATGCAATAAATTAATGAAGCAGATCTTAACTTGGAGTGAACAAATTAACAACTTGTTCCACTGAAGTAAATTAATTTCCACTTTCAAACTTTGTGAGAAAAGAAACATGAAACGTTATTTTTTACTGCAGATTGATGGGGACAAAGTAACTGCGGCTTTTGTTCTATGCTGTTGGGTAATTGGAGAGATCATAAAGTCCATATAAACTACATTTCATGCTGTCAAGGCAGGCAGTGGAAGTGTCTTGAGACCTCACTAGAAGAATGATTTTCACACAAGCCACTCCTCTACCGAATGCTGCAATCTATTTCTATGGTAGTGGAGCTTGAGATTACTTATGGACTCTGTTTGCTATGGCCACTGTCCAGGGAATCGCACAGATGTCTCAGACAAGACTCTTTAAAGAGCCCTGGTGAGAAAGGAGCTGTGCCAAATTACACAGGCCTCATTATTATGTTTCTGATCATTACAACTATTAGGGACTCCCCTCTGCACACCAGTAAGCAAGATAACTGGATAAAAGCATTTGCTTGCTATGTTAAGACAACACCTCGTAATTGCCTAATCTGACAACAGCTTGCAGAATGCACCCTGCCTTGCTTGTCTACATCAGCAGCACACATAAATTAAAGTGCTCGAGCAAGTAAGCATGAAGTAAATGATGCTGTTTCAGTCATTGATAAATTATTAAAAATTAAAAGAATCACAATGCCAAGGAACACAGATCTCCAAGGTGTGATACTGCATGATAAACAACCCTGACAGTATGCCTAGTGACTTGCTATTAAGTAGGACATTGAGCGTGGCACAGATATAGCCAAGTATCATATTCCATGTTATTAGAACACTGTAATAGAACAAACAACACATTAAGACTTGTTGATAAATGTTGGGGTCATTGTGTGGTCCTTCCTCAGAGTGGTCATATAAATTGTGCAGCATAATTAAAACCAGAGTGAACTTAAAGGTAGCTATTGAATAAACACTTCCTCTATTCTTTTCCATTTCCAGCACCAAACTTTATCAAAGTCCCAAAATATTTTTTTTTTAGCTGCACTAGTAACTGTCTTCATATTCCTAAAAATGCTTGAATACTCCCAAACACATAAACTGGTCAATGAGCTTGTTATCTCTCAGTTCTGACCCTGACATCTACATTTCACTACTGACCACCCTCATAGTAAGACCTTCCTTTCAAAACAGTCAAAACCAACTCATACTCTATTCTACTCACAACTATTAACCTACTTCTCCTTGCAGTTGGGGACATACAGTGGGGAAAAAAGTATTTAGTCAGCCACCAATTGTGCAAGTTCTCATACTTAAGATGAGAGAGATGATAAGATGAGAGAGGCCTGTAATTGACATCATAGGTAGACCTCAACTATGAGAGACAAAATTAAAAAACAAATCCCGAAAATCACATTGTCTGATTTGGAAGGAATTTATTTGCAAATTATGGTGGAAAATAAGTATTTGGTCACCTACAAACAAGTGAGATTTTTGGCTCTCACAGACCTGTAACTTCTTCTATAAGAGGCTCCTCTGTCCTCCACTCATTGCCTGTAGTAATGGCTCCTGTTTGAACTTGTTATCAGTATAAAAGACACCTGTCCACAACCACAAACAAACAGTCACACTCCAAACTCATTTTTTTTTTCTCATTTTGTCTCTCATAGTTGAGGTCTACCTATGATGTCAATTACAGGCCTCT
Source organism: Phyllomedusa bahiana (assembly GCA_025379985.1). Taxonomy (NCBI): domain Eukaryota; kingdom Metazoa; phylum Chordata; class Amphibia; order Anura; family Hylidae; genus Phyllomedusa; species Phyllomedusa bahiana. Next base: position 49,030 of record JAODAL010016094.1, read on the forward strand.
CTCATCTTCTTAAGTGGGAGAACTTGCACAATTGGTTGCTGACTACATACTTTTTTCTCCACTGTATCTCCTCATCCTTGGCCCCCCCCAGCAAATTTCCACTGCTACAACACTTTTATTTCATTGATCAGTTACCAAATAACTCCTGTATCCCATTAAACCTAGTGCCTTGAGCCCTATCACGCTCATCCTCTCTCCAGGGCTCTATGCAATACATGCTCTGTCTGCAACAACTTCTCTACATTCACAGCCTCTTCATTTCATTTCATATAAAGTTTTCAAATCATTAGACAACCTTGCCACACAGTGATCACACAGTGGTCACATCAAGTCAAGTATGTCTATTTGGTGACAATAGTTTATCCAACCTTTAATACATGGCTGAAACTTACCGATATCTCAGCAAGATGGTTCTAACTCGACAGATTTTGGAAACTGCCTAAAAAAATTTTATGGAGTCCTAAAATGTACAAAACAAATGTAAGTTCTAATCCATTATATGTACTAGTGTATATAGCTTCTGTGCTATATTTGTATCTATTCCAGAAATGGCATAAAAAATGTTTAAAGGAGTTGTCTCACCATGCTGTTTCACAGAGCCTGTCCTTCTCAGCCAGCTTCAGGTTCCCACTTCAACTGAGCCAGCTCTGGGCAGGTCTACAGCAGTGATTGGCATACCAGCTCTGCTATTCCTAGCTGAGCCTGCTAGAATGACCATTGATAATGGAGTGGTTTTGGTTCAACTGTGTTTTATTGGGTTTTAACAAGAATAGATATACATCCATGTAGTAAAACAGTGATCATTGATATCAACTTTTGTAACAAGAAACAATTAATAAACAATACCTTACAATACAATGTCTCAGAGTATTGATTAGCAGGACTAAGTCATCTGGGTGCTCTTTAATCAATGTAGTAACCCTCCAATAGAGGTATTTAGAACGATTACCACAAAAAGATGCAGAATATTTAAACACAACATGAACATTAAAATTTATCAACAACCAAACAATTGACAAGACGGACAAGGGTATGGGAGGGGAAGGAGTCTAACATTGTCACAGTTGAGTTCGAAGATTCCAATCAGGAGTACTGCTGACGATAAGTAAGTACCTCACTACTGTATGGGATTATGTCCCTTGGGCTGTATCGTAACAATCCCATGGAGACCAAGTCTGATAATGGAGTGGTTTTGACAGGAGGGCAGGACGCTACAAAGTTCTAATGGGTTAAGGATTGCCAATACAAAACATAAAAAACAGCTGAGCTGCTGACAAGACACAGAAAGGAGTGATGTCACCATCCCAGCCAGGGTTGAAGCTTGTGTACACAATTCAAAGATAAAAATTGCTTTAGCTCTGAAAGGAGGCAAAATAAAAACCGCAATGTATTTGGTTATAGTTCTCATTCACATTTGCCTACATGTTCAAAGCTAATCAGTATGGTAAGCATATCCCTTTAACTTGTCTAACAGTTGTACTGTGCAATGTAGGCCATTTTGATAAATTCACTACAGTTTGCACCATCCTACATTGCTATCGATAACGTTCTCTACATTTATAAATACTTTCCTGAGACACTTTACTGTCATGTCAGTGAATCTTAGTGGAGTTGCTGTAAAGTTAGAGAATAAATGCCATAAACAGCAACTTTATAATGAGCTCTTATTGGAATCAATCTCTGTGGCTGTCGGACATCCATGAATGAGCGTGGTAATCCCAGGTTATTATCAGACCGCTCATCTGGCAAAGAAGGGCTTTGCTGATAATGACATTATATACTTATGCATTCTCCTGACAATCTTTACAGTAGCAGAAACTGTGGTGTGTCACTTTAATTTGAAGCTATTGTTGCCATTGCAATTCACATAGTAAGAAGTGGAAGATTGCAGAGGTTCAGAAGACAAACTTTTTAATTTATTTAATATAAGACGATATTTTTTTCCCAACAAGTCTTGCCTGGCAGGAACATTCATTCATCTTGCTTTTCCACTTTACACTAGCAGTCCTACATATTACTCCTTAGAAGCTTACAAAAATCTGAATGCAGTCCCATGTGTTAAGCATATCACAGAAGGATGAAGGTTTATCCTGCACAAACTTCTCAAAATGAGCTCCTTGGCCTTGCTAACCTCTTGCCCTCTAGCTGCGCATGTCTGAGCTGTTCAGTGCTAATTAGCTTTTTCAGCAAGGAAAAAAAAAGTCAGAGCCAGCATGGGGGTACATGGGTAGAAGAAAATAACGTTAATGAAAGGATTTCTTCTCATTCCCTCTAGCAAATATGAGGCTGCTCATTTATCTGAGGAACAGAACAAAAATACATCCGAGTTTAAATTCAAGAACAGGGAAAACCTGAATAAGTCTATAAGCACACAATGAAATACAAAAGAGAATTGAGTGGGAATAAACCCCCTGCTGTGGTCATTGAAAAATGTCATACATCACTTTAAGGGTCTTCTCAAGGGCAGAAAAATATCTGTCCATAAAATAATTCTTGTAGAGCTAAAAAATCTATTACGGTTCTATTTATTGTGGTCAATTAAATTAATTCCAGCATTCCTCCCTCAGATCAGTAAATGATTCATTATAGCACAGGTGTTCATTACAAAGACGCCCTAATGAGAGAAAAATGCCAGCGCCAACATTCACTAAAGAAAAGCCAGAGATTCTACGATCTAATAAATGTACCCTTGCTAATAGCAATAGAAATTAAACCGAAATTAATCTAAAGATAGTCATAAACACTGTGTTTTGCTAAAGACTACCTTGTGGTATTCTAAAATGAGTGCAGATGCAAGTATCTGTAAATAAATCAAGTAAGCAGTAAAAATATAACATCACACTACAGTGCCAATGCAGGGCAATTGTGAAGGAAAACAAGTTAGAGGTTGCAAAAGAAAGGGTTTATATCAAAGCATATTCATATGTTAAAATGGCCCAAAGTCCAGACCTAAATCCCATTGAGAATCTGTGGCAGAACTTGAAAATTGCTGTTCACAAACATTCACTAACCAATCTGACTGAGCTAGAGCTATTTTGCATAGAAGAATGGGAAAAAAATCCAGCCTCTAGATGTGCAAACCTGTAGAGACATGTCCCAACAGACTGCAGCTGTCATTGCAACTAAAGGTGGTCCTGAAAAATATTGACTCAGGGGACTGAATAGATGAGCGTGCCAAACTTTCCAGATTTTTAATTAGAAAAAGTTTGGAAAAGCATTTTCATCTTCATTAGACTTCACAAATACTTGTTACTTTGTGTTGCTTTCTCACATAAAATATCAATAAATACATCTGAGTTTATGGCTGTAACATTTAGAAATGAGGAACAGTTCAAGCGGTATGAATACTATTGCAACTCACTGTAGCTGCCGGGAAGTATTTGTATTGACTAAACATGGCAAAAGTCATGTGAGCTCCTGGCATTTAGCTAGTAAGGGTATGTTCACACGGCTTATTTTGAGGCGTAATTGCGGGCGTATTTCACCGTGTATTGCACTTAATACGCGGCAAAATGCGTCCTGCAATTACGGTGATCCATAGCTCTCATAGAGAACTATGGATTATGCCTCTTCCCCCCGCACGTACAATATGATCATATTGTACGTGCAGGGAGATAAGTGACATGTCAATTATTCACGGCGATTACGCGCCGGAATTAATGCATGACAATGGGGCCGGCGGGCTGCCAGCACCCCCGCGCTTTGGGGACTCCCAAAACACCCGGCGTATTGCGGTGCTTACTGCGTATTGCGGTGAACATACCCTACGGCCGTGTTCACACGGCTTATTCACGGCGGATTTGTGCGCCGTATTGAGCGCACAAATCCGCCGTGAATACGGGGCGGGACGGGGGCGGGGCCGGAGCGCGGCGGGGGCGCCGCTCCCGGCCCCATAGACAATGCATTGTTTATGGCGCGTCCGCGCCGTAAATAATGTGCATTTCACTTTCTCCCCCCGCGGCGGATTTGCCGAGGGGGAGAGCGAGTGACCATGTTCATCTTAGTCACGGCGATTACGGCCGCGAATAATGCTACAATGGCCGACGGTTGCAGCACCCCGTAGCTTTGGGACTCCAGCAACACCCGCGTGAATGCGGCGCTACTGTAACGCGCCGCAATTACGCCGTGTGAACATACCCTAACAGTATTACATGACATCTGTGTGTAACTTGATAGGAATAATGATGGAATAGTCATTAATATGGTTCTTCTAGCTGGTTCTTCAATGTGTGAATTTACTTGTATAACTTTTGTCTCTCTAGGGGATATCATTTTTTTAGTAAAGCTAACTCTTAAAAGCACACAAGTGTTTCTAGGTTGCTCTTAATAAAATTACCTATAAAACAAAACACAAAGATGAGACAGAGAAAAGAATATATAAGCTGGTTCTCCACAGACACTGACAAACATAAGGTAGTAATACGTGAAAAGAGGCGTGTCGAACTTTACACACCATTTATGAATGCACAAAAACCCTTTCATAAATCAGGCGCATTATACACTGAAAATGAGACTTGACTATTCACTTCGATGCGCCTGCGTTCATACATGTCGCCCACTGTGTCTATGTTGTGACATCACTATGCATACATATTAATTCTGCACTGACATAACTGTGCACATTATCAATGTATGATGTTTTAGTGTAACTAATTTAAACTAATTGAAAAATAATAATGTGTTAATAAATTATAAAAGTGGTTCAGCCAATAATGGTATCACTGCTATATTTTTTTTATTTTTTTTTACAGAATAGTATTTACCATCACATGAAATTAGAACGCAAATATGTTTGACTCACATATATAAATCTGCAAAATAATATTACTCCCTGGAGGCTAGCAGAACTATTCCTAAAAGTATCTAAAGTGAAATCTCACAAGAGTTTGATTCAGAACACTGTCTCAAGTGGTGAAAGGGTTCATTTCTTACAGAACTGGAAATATAGCAAGCCCTTCAGGTGAAGGCCATCTCCAGAGCAACGCTCCTGCAGAGAAGAAAAACTTTGCCGTGTCCCCAATGGACAACACAATGTGAACTAAAGAGCCATAAAGCTTTATTGTCATGGAAGCATGGATACTAAAATCCTGCTTTTAAGATGCTGCTGGACAGACCAGAGATGAGCACAAGCTTGATACATCAGTGAATGGAATTTCAAACCTTCCAGTTTATAAAGTCAATTCAGAATCACTTCAAGAGTTCATTCATTTAGATCTTTTGTAAGCCAAACTAAGAGTGTGTCATGCAAAACATCACAGTACTAGACTTATTTGTTCTAAGATGCACATCCAGGCCTAAAGTAGTAGGTCAAGACTTGTTCAAATAGCCAAAACATTAAGCGGGCCACGTATGAAAACTGAAGAATTTTTAACTAAAACACAATGGAAGGAAACAAAATGATTATTGAGAGGGTTTTCATGTTAAAACTAGTCTTGATACTTATTATATACAGAAATACTTGAGTAGAGGATGTCTTGTGTCTAGAGGAAGAGGAACTTTCAACGTTTGTAAGGCCTCCCATACAAAGTCACCATGATTTATTTATTTTTTTACATTTTTTTTCTTTTTTATTTGGGGGGGAGGGGAGTATTTCTCAAGTCCTATGTGTGTGGCACATTTAATATTTTACTGCACACTTTCATATAACATCTGGATGCAGAGTTGTTTGGAAACAAATACAGAAAAAAAAGCTTTGAAAAACATATGTGACACCACCTGATTTCGAATCTGCCACTTGCTTGATGCTTACTCGAAGAACTAGAAAATACACTATGTATGTCTTGGTGACACTTCTAAGAGTATGGCATCTACTACTCAAAGAGATAAAAGTAAGTTATGATAACCTACTTTCTTAGACACAAGAGACTGAAGGTCTACTATCTACTGGAGCCAAATTGTGGAGGTGTGCTCTTTATAAGCTCTGATAGGATCTAGTAAATGAATAGTGTTGCACGAACGATTCGAGAAAAGTTAAGTTCAAGTCCAACTTCACGATTTTTTAGAACTCGAGCCAAACCAAACAGTTTAATGTTCGTTTTAGTAAATCTTCTCGTTCTACATCGCGATTGACACACTATTTTAATAGTTTTTAGGCGCATTAAATCAGTGTGAAGTGCGCCTGAAAGTACGATCCTCTCAAAAATCTTGTGTCAGGTATACCTTGCATAGTAAACAATGCGCCTAAAAAGGCGCACTACGCAAATCACGGCACATAGCATATCATTGGTAGTGTATTTAATGCGCCTATCGAGGCGCATTATGCACAGAGGCGCATAACATATTGTTACTAGTTTATAGGCGATAGGCGGATTACATAAACTAGTAATATGTTATGTGCCTCCGTGCGCAATGCGTCTCGAAAGGCACATTACATACACTACTATGATATGTTATGTGTTATGGAGGCGCACAGCGTATCATTTTTAGGCGTACAATGCGCCTAGTGTTGGTGTACTGTGATGGATGGTAATTACAGCTGCTCCTCATCTGTATAGGTATAAAAACTATCCCGAACATCTTCTCCCATTGACTTTAATGGGGTTCGAGTTCGAGGTTCGACTCAAACTTTTTAGGGTTCGATCATCTCTATAACTGAACACTATACTTAGAGATGGGCGAATTGATTCTAACGAAGTGGATTTCGTTTAGAATTTCAGGATAACTTCGTTTCGGAACGAAGTCGAACTTTGGGGTTCTTCGGGTGAACGAAGTGTGCTTTTCATTGATAAAATGGCTGCGAGCACATGGCGTTTACATGGGGCAAAGCACTCTGGGAGGAAGAAGGGCATAGCCTGCATGACATGTGCAGAGATGAAGCCAATCAGAGACCGGCGGGATTCTGTGACGTCACCTCACCGCACTATATAAGACCGACGCGCGCCGCTGGGAGCTCATACCGCTCTCACTGTACTGATAGGGAAGGTGCTGCTGCGGGTGATAGCGCTTTCTGAAGAACTGATTTTTACACAGCGATTTTTTTGTGGGGTGTCTGAGCTTGTCTCAAGACTTTTCACTAATTTTTTCTTTTTCTTATTTTTTGGGGTATTGGATCTGAAATCCGTGGCGTCCACGCATTTGCAATCAAATATCCAAAAGGGACTAACCATTCCTGTTGTTTTCAGTTAAGAAACACTTTTTTAAACAATACAAAACCACTTCATTTTGGCGCTAATTCTTTTGCCAATTTACACCCGGGGGGGTTAATTAACTTTGTTTTGCGGGTGTGCTGACCCCAAGAAAACTGTCTTTTACAACGCAAAATATAAAAAATTTTTTCCTGTAGCCAAATTCACAAGCAAAGGAAATTTACAACTGTACTTTTTGTTGTATGGCGAAAGAAAACCCCAAATTTGTAACACCAACAAAGCACTAGTTTTGTGGGGTCAATTCTTTGGGCAATTTAATCCAGGGGAAAATTAACGTTTTTTTGCAGTTGGCTGACCCCCAAAAACTGTCTTTTCAACGCCAAAAATAAAAATTTTTCCTGAAGCCAAATTTTCCACAAGAAAAGGGTTAAATTTAAAAAAACTGTATCTCTTGTTGTATGCGAAAAACACGAAATTTTTAACCCTACAAAGCACTTTTTTTTGTGGGGCTCATTCTTTGTTGCAATTTACACCAGATTAAATTTAAAAGCGTTTTTTTTCTGGTGTCTGACAAAAAAAAACCTCTTTTTCAACCCAAAATATATAAAAATTTTTTCCTTAGCCTAATTCACAAGCAAAGGGTTAATTTACAACTGATCTCGGGTTTGTGGATAAAAAACGCATTGTAACACCACAAAGCTACTTTTGTGCGGCTCAATTTTTTGGGCGCAATTACATCCAGGGTTTAAATTAAGCGTTTTTTTGCGGGTGTGCGACAAAAAAAACCTCTTTTTCAACCCAAAATAAAAAAATTTTTCCTTACCTAATTCACAAGCAAAGGAAATTTAAAACGTATCTCTTGTTGTTGGATAAAAACACGCAATTGAAACACGCACAAAGCTACTGTTTTGGGGCTAAAAATTCTTTGGGCGCAATTTTTCATCCAGGGTTTTAATTAAGCGTTGTTTTTGCTTGTGCTTACAAAAAAAAACCGTTTTTTTAAACGCAAAAATATATAATTTTTTCCGTACCAAATTTTCAAAAGAAAAGGTTTAATTACAACGTACCTTGTTGGGGGTTGTCACACCCCCCGTGTGTTTTTTCACAACCCGGGGGTTTTTTGATTGGTTGACTATCATCCCCCCAATACTTTTTTTACAACCCCAGCCAAGAGTCGGTGGGAACCCAGACACAACACTTATTGCATGGCCCGGGAGCGAGTCAGGGGGCCCCACCTTCCCCCGCCCCCTTGTCCCACCAGTTCCCTCAGCCAGGGACTAATGGGTCTGGGCTCAGCGCCACTATTAAGCGGGAGAACAATTTGAGGAGGGGCAGTCAGCAGCTATTTGGGCACGAAGAAATGGGCCAATACCCACTTCTGCAGAGGGGGAAAAGAAAAGATGTGGAGAGTGGCATGGGCATGTGGTGAGGGCAGCCTCACTTACCAAGCCCCGGTGAGAGGCATATGACGAGAAACACAAATAGAGATGATTACCGACCGCACTTGGGACCGGGTGAAGAAAAGGGCTTCATCATCTCAAGAAAGGGCGTCAGCTTGCGCGTCGGCGCGGCGCCCCCAGAAAGGGGGTTGTTTTGGGCCGTGAGCACAGGGTAGCAGCAGTGGAGGTCGGGACCAAGCGGCACGGGGTAAAAACCCGTTTCGCAGGCCCAAAAATACGGGCACAGGGGCCAGCAGGCGCGGCGGCTAGCCCCTCGTGCGGGCGTTGGGGGGTAAAATCAGCTACCGCGGTGTGGCAGTTTTTTTGCTAAGAAACCAAGGGCCAAAAATGGATATTAAATCTGTGGGAAAATAAAAAGCTGGCCAGGGACTAACTTGCACAACGCCCCGCGCCAACACAGCAGCGCACCATCCGGTGGCCTGGGAGAAACGTGGCTCAATGTGGTTCCACCTGCCCCTGCACAGCAGCAGCGGCCAGGGGCACGCATCCATTTCACCATAAGGCTCCCCCACCTCTGCGAAGGCAGCTTTTTTCTCTTAAAACATCCTCTCCCGTCCAGATGCTCCTCCTCCTCGCTACTCATGGCGCCAAGTCGTTCAGGAGGGCGATTGTAAAGAGAAAAAACAGTAGCGTCCACCATCCAAGTGCAGCGCGACCGTACCTGTCCAAGTTTTGGTACTGCAGTCCCTCCCTTTTCCGGGGTGGACTCTGAAACCTTTCAGAGAACAAGGGGCTTGTGCCGAGCCAAATGGAAAATTCCAAGCCGTAATTTTTTTTTCCAAAAAAAGGCAGTACCACACTTCATAAAATTGTAGAACAAAATGGGTCAGTCCTTGACTTAGGGTTTTTCCAAGGGACACGGCATGCGGGACGTCGAGCGTAACAGGGTCAGGCCAGTACTGTCCTTTTACGGCCCACTGGGTGAATGGCTTCCCCTCCCAGCATACCAACAACTTGGACAAGACCCGCTTCCTCCCCCCACTTTTTGCAAACGTGCTCCCCCAATGTCCGCCCCTCCTCCCCCCCACCACCACCATCTCACCTCCAAAAGAACTCCCATATACCACATGTGTGGGGCACAGCGGTGTCACGCAGTTTACACCTATTTGCCTCGGCGAACAAGGGTCACACGGGGGAGGAACTGTTTCCGCGTCATGCAGCAAAAAACGATGTGTGCTTTCTCCCGCCAACGAAAAATCGGAACCATGGTGACGAAAAAGGGAGGAACATTGTCCGCGCTGAAAACCGAGAAGGGAGGGCCAGCGCCCGCATGGCGCAAAGGTTCAATCGGGTTGTAAAAAGGGTTCCGAAGTCTTCCACCAAACTTCGAACATTCTAAAAAAAAAAAAAAATGCCAGGAAAACTGTGCATGCATTTTATCCATTGACAAAGGGCCAAACACCCCCTCGAGTTGCAGCGGAGAACGCCTCCCCAAACACGCTCTATATGCATGTTTCCCCCCGCGGGAATTCCACCTGCACATTTTGGGACCGACTGTATAACAAAAAAGGCCATTAACGATTTTTTTGATACCCCAGGCAGACAAAAACCCCCTTGAAATTTGATGTCACCGTGGAGCCATGCTGACACCTGCCCGTTTGTTGGCCATTCGGGGGCCACTTTTTTAGTCAGTCCCTAAACAGGGGGATTAAAAACCATTCCACTGCTTCAGTCCGGAACAGAGCGAAAAATCTTCGGGGGGGGGACTGGGATGTGGCGACTACATCCGTGGCCAATAGCCCCGTGGGGACTAAAAGGGAGGGGGAGGAGGAGGACATTGGAGCAGAACATTGTCTGTGAAATAGAAATTTTTTTCCACCCAGGCAAGAGAAGGAGCGGGAAAAACTGGGGAGGGGATGGAGATGGGGAAACGAGGCAAGATCCCAAGCACCGTGGGGCAGTATACAGTGGAAATGGAGCGGGGACCCCTCGACCTTGTGCAGATGTCCCGCACATGCTTATTGCCTGCTAGTGACAGCCGAATACAGCATCCGCAAGGGATGACTTCTGGCTCTCCACCCATTGGACCCTCGAAACCGGTCCAAAATGGAGCCTTTTTTTCCCCCTATTTAGAGGGGAAAACAACTCAAATACTATAGGGAAAAACCTCCTAATCAGTTTTGGGCCCCTGCCTAGTCGGCTAGTCCCTCCTCTGACAGGGCCCCACCGGGGGTTTTTCCCCAGCGTACTACAACAGCCGCGGCTGCTGGGGGAAGTGGGGGGGTAGACCCGTACCAGCTCCACAGCATAACCTAAGTCTGGAGCACAAAAGAGCAGCTTTCCCTTCACCCGCCAGTGAGGGGGGCCGCCACCAGCAGCACAGCACAGACCGGGGCCCTTTCCCCGAACCAACAGGGTTTTGGCCTACTTGGACACCTCGCCACCCCAGTTAAAAGATCCGCTGGAAACTGGGCACCAAACGTGTGGGCCGCAACTTGCCATTTTTCAGTGGGGAAAACTGTCCTGCCCGGCCCTAGTGTGGCATCAGACGGGGGTTCATGCGCGGGGGCCATCGTTTCCCCAAGGAGAACCCCTTGTCCAAAGGGGGAAATGTTGAACACTGACCTTTGTCAAGATGAAACAGGCTTTGGGTCGGCCAAGGGTTTCCACACAAACCAAAGCCTTTGGCCATCTGGTTTTAAACTACCTGCCTCACCACATTTATGCCGCCACCCGCCTGATGCCACACATCTGTGATAGTTTTTTCCATCTGCCTACCACCCTTTACCAGGACTGGTATTTCCACCCACCTCAACACTCTGTCATTGTGCCACTCTATTGCTCATGCTGCTGCTCGTTGCGTTGCCGTCATCCCACGTGCATTGTGCCACCTGCGGCCTGGTATGTTTTTGCCACCTCCAAATGTCATTGTGCCACTCTCTGACCCATCTGGCTCCTGTCATCACCTCCCTCTTGTCATTGGCCACTGCCTGACCTCATGCGCGCCGCCGTGACTCCGCTTCAGTCATTGTCCGTCTGTGGCCTAATACTATTTTTCCACCTGCAGAATGTCAAAGGCCACTCCACCTCATGCTGCTGCTGTGACTCCTTGGCCCCCCACCGGGGTCATTGTGCCACGTCTGCCCATGCTCGCCTGGCTGCTGCCGTGCCCTCCACACTGTGGGCCCACCCTTTTTGCCACCTTTCCCGAATTTGTCATTGTGCCCCTGTCCGACCTCATGCTCTGCCTGGCGCTCCCTGCCCCCACATTTTCATTGTGCCACTGTCTGACCTTATGCTGCGGGGTTCTCCTGCCGTGCCCTCCACACGTGTCATTTACCCCTCTTTGGCCACTCCTTTTTTGCCACTCCAAATTTGTCATTGTGCCACTGCCTGACCTCATACTCTGCCGCTGTGACCTCCACTTGGATTGGCCACTCTGTGCCCTAATCTTTTTTTTTTCCACCTCCCTAAGTCATTGTGCCACGTCCCCGAAAACCTCAAACTGCGCTCCGGACCCCACACGGTATCATTGTGCCCCTCTGTGCCTAATACTGTTTTGGGGGGCCCCTCCATAATTCAGTGTCCCACTGCCTGACCTCATACTGCTGCCGCTGTGACCTCCACTGTGGGGATTTGCCACTCTGTGCCCAAACTGTTTTTTTTTTTCCACCTCCAAAATGTCATTGTGCCACTGTCTGAAACCCCATACTGCTGCCGCCGTGACCTCCACACTGTATCAAATTGTGCCACTCCCGGCCTAATACTTTTTGCCGCCCCCATAATTTATTGTGCCACGCCGACCTCATACTGCTGCCCGCCGTGACCACCACACGTGTGATTGTGCCACTCTTTGGCCTAATACTGTCTTGCCGCCTCCATAAGTCATTGTGCCACTTCTGGGCTCATACTGCGCCCCGCCGTACCCCACACTGTGTGTTTGTGCCACTCTGTGGGCCCAATATGTCTTGCCCCCCCCATAATGTCATTTTCCCTGTCCCGACCCTACTGCAGCTGCCGTGACCTCCACACGGTATCATTGTGCCACTCTGTGGCCTAATATGTTTTGCCGCCTCCATAAAGTCATTTTTCCACTGCCTGAAAACCTATACTGCTGCCGCCGTGCCCCCACAAATGTTTTATTTTTTGGCCCCCTCTGTGGCTAATATGTTTTTTTTTTTTTTTTTTTTTTTTTTTCCCCGCCTCCAAATTCATTGTGCCACTGCCTACCTCATCTGCTGCCCCGTGACCTCCACACGTGTGATTGGGCCAACCCGTGGGCCAAACTGTTTCCACCTCCAGAAGCCTTGTGCCACCTTTTTGCCTCATACCCGGCCGGGCCGTGACCTCCACACGGTGATTTTGCCACTCTGTGCCCCCAAAACTGTTTTTTTTTCCCGCCTCCCTAATGTCATTTTCCACTTCGACCCATACGCTGCCAGCCGTACCTCCACACTGTATCATTGTGCCACCTGTGGCCTAATACGTTTTTGCCCCTCCAAAAGTCATTGTGCCACTGCCTGACCTCATCTGCTCCGTGACCTCCACACTGTTAATTTTGCCACTCTTGGCCTTAAAAATGTTTTGCCACCTCCAGAATGCCCATTGTGCCATGTCTGACCTCATACTGCTGCCCGCCGTTACCCCACACTGTGTGATTGTCCACTCTGGGCCTAATACTGTTTTGGGGCCCCCTCCCAAAGTCTTGTGCCCCCGCCTCCTCATCGCTGCTGCCGTGACCCCACACTGTGTGATTTGGGCCCCCTGGGGGGCCTAATACTGTTTTTTTCCGCCTCCAAATGTCATTGTGCCACGCTGACTCAGCTGCGTCTGCCACGCAAACCTCCACACTCTTCACTAAAGTGCCACCTGAGCTCTCAGCTTGTTTTTTTTTTCCCGCTTTCCCAAACTACTTTATCAGGGTACATTCCCCTTTTTTTTTGGTCAAATTTTGCCTCTTAATGCCCGGGGAATTTTTTAGTAAGCGATTCTAAGAGCCGGGGGGCAGCATGGCGTGTCTACTAAAACACAACATTTTATGAAGACCAAACCAACTCCCTCTGCATATTTAAGCAGGCACAACGTTTCTCAGCCCCGCAGGCTCGGGGAGCCTGGAAAAGCTGTTTTTTTAACGTGATTCGGGCCCAAGTAATTCGGACCGAAACAATTTTGTCGGGAAAAATTCGGGAAGTTACCGAACCCAATTTTTGAGAAATTCGGGCCCCCCCTAACTAAAACTGTATTACAACTGTTAATTGGAAAAAGATATTCGTACATAAAGTACCAGACAAGGAAAGTTCCATACACTAGCCAATGGGAATTGAACAACATCTTTTACATCATAGTGAGCAGAAGTACGTGATGCAATATTCATTAACATTTTCTCCATTTACCCACCAAATTTACACAGTTGGACAGTGGCAGATTTTAACATTTTATTTTAAATGGCAGTCCTGGCTGAGATTGACATTTAACGCTAATGATGGGTTACCCATGCCTTTAAAAAATCTGTATGCAAACCTACTACACCATCTGAATTCCTTGATTAATAATGAAGAAAAAATAAAACTCAGCTCTACTACAACCACGACAGCTTCTGGAGCACATAAGGAAACTATAGAAGCCAGAGAAAACTTGAACAAATATGGAAGAACATACAAGCAGAAACTCTATTAAAGTGTTTCTCTTGTAGAATTTAACCTCGTACCATGGTAACCACTAAGCCACCATGAAGCTCCATGGGGTTTCCCCTGTTCCCCTGTGGGCCAGTTTGAGCCTGATGACAAATTACGGAGATAAAAGGTTTTGAGTTCATTTGCATTTGGAACAGGTATACTGGGAACTCTCAAAATGTGGTGTAAAGCGGTGTCACTGCAAGTCAAGAAGTCAATCATTAGGCTTAAAAAAACAAAGCGAAACTATGAAAGAGACAACAGAAACTCTAGAAGTGGCCAAATTAACAGGTTGGTATGTCATAAAAAATTAGCGAGCATTGGTGGGCTCAGCAGCACCAAAAAGCTTAGAAGAGCAAAGAAGACAACTAAAGTGGATAGTTCTTGGTAAGGAAAAACACCTTAACAACATCTAGCCAAGTCAATCTCAAGGAGGCATGCTTGAGAAAGGCTCTACAATCAAAAGACACCTTCATAAATTTAAATACAGAGGATTTATTGTAAGTCACAAAACCCTAGTGGCACTGAAGAACATAAAGGCCAGATACAATTTTGATAAAAGAAGATTATTTGGGCAGATGAAACCAGGATTAATTTGTACCAGGATAATGGGAAGAGAACAGTATGATGAAGGTAAGGAAGAGCTTATGTCTGAAGCATACCACATCATCTGTCAAACATGTTGGAGGCAGTGTTATGGACATGTATGGCTGTCAATCGAACTGGGTCACTGGTGTTTATTGATGATGTGACCATGAAGAAAATATTTAGGGGGACATGTATGAAAACTAAGTCTAAGACTTTCTTTGTTGCCTATAGCAATCAATCAGAGCTCCCCTCTCATTTTTTCAGAGCACTATATGAAATGAAAGGGGCGCTCTGATTGGTTGCTGTCGGCAACAAAGATGGTTTTAGACCTAGACTGTATTCATACATGAGGCCCTTAGTGTACACAGCTATACTCACAGTCAAATGGTGCAAGAACAATAGGACAGCACATCATAGCGTGGATAGATAATGACCCAAAACATACTACACAAGTAAAGCAAGAGCTTAAGGCAAAGAAATAGAAATATTCTCTAATGGCCTTGACCTGATTGAGCTTGTTGTTCATTTACCGAAGACATAACTGAAAGCAGCAGTTACAGTAAACGTCTGGCAAAGCATTTTAAGGGAGGAAACTCAGCATTTAGTAATGTCCATGGTTAATGTGGTGAGGTTCCAGACTAACAGAAGCTAAATTATGAAAATTGTTCCCTTTCTAAATACCTCTAAATGTACCTCAACTGTACGCATCACTATATTGTTTTCTGTACACTACATCCATGGATTATAGCTACCACTGCTAACACATATCTCTGTTGTCAGCATATTCTCTGCATTCTTCCCAAAATAACATAAAACATTTAGTTGTGAGGAACTCCAAAATTGAGCTCATGATGAGAATGAAGAACTGATTTAGTAGTATAGAGCTTCAGAGCTATAGTGTTAGGTTGATATCAGTGCTAGCTTAGCAAATAGCTCTGGCGTGAATTGCTTTGAAGATGATAGATCATCATTTAAAGATGAGGTCACGTAAATCATAGCACCTAACCAAGTTCCTCCCAAGGGCAACAAGCTGCCTGTAGTTATAACAGTTACCCTTAATCATGGCACCAAACTCATTCTTTTTCATTAGGTTGCTGAATGTTTGTTATCTGTACCTAGCTTGAAAAGCTCAGAATGTTAGATGAAACTGTAAAACCAGCATAAGAAATCTTCCTTAAATGACTGAAGAAAAGATAAAAATGACAATGGTTATTATCATAACAAGCAAATAGGAGAAAATGTATCAAAACTGGTACCTAAAATAGGATAACAATTCCCGTAGCAGAGGGCCTCTTGCAAAGATGAAAGCTAATATGTAGCAAGTACTGTCTTTTTTCTTTGCATCAGTTAATTATTATAATAATATTTTTTCTTTATATAGCCCCAACTTATTCTGCACCTCTTTACAATGTAGGGGTATAAGTACAGACAAAAAACAAACATTAAATAGTAAAAAAAAAAACTACTAAGCGATCAAACATGAGGTGTGAGGGCCCTGCTCACAAGAGCTTACAATCTAGCTGGGTGTAATGGTTAGACAAGTGAGACAAAAGAGATGAGAAGTGCTTGGTTTACATCATTGTCCATCTATGTTTCGTAATTATGGGATAATATAATGTATGCTATAATAAAAAATAGTCAGCAGTGCAAAGAACTAAGTAATGATACCAAAACAAGGAAAAAGAAGGGTGTATGCCTCAAAAAGGAAACGTCTATACAGCAATGAAAAAATAGAAAAATCCAGGCAGCAATTCCAAGAGAAAAAAAATAACAATAAATAAGAAGTCCAATTTTTTTACACTTGGATGTGCTACCTGGATTTTGCCATTGATTGTAACTATATAATCAGTGTAAATGTGCCCTCAATGTATGGTGTATATAAAGTTAGAGACGCGCTTGATGATAAATCAACTAGACGCGCTAGGTGGGCATATGCAATCTGATGAAACTGCACAATAAAAACCTCAATTTTCTAGCTGTAGACAATTTAGTGCCAGTTGGTGCTGCTGTATTTTTTCTGTATTTGATTGTACCTATAGACCATTGTTTTACTTTTGTACACCTATGTATAAAATATGCCATAGGCCATTTCAGGCTGAGCTTGCTAGAGGTACCAAAGATGACAAGACACTCAACCCCCGTGGGCGTTGATGACCACTGTTGGTATACTGCTCTAAAGCTGTAAAGCTATCTACCATTTTACAAGTTTCAAAATGATTGCTGTCTTACAGACCCTGACCAATGTTATGTCATTACAGACCTCACTGGCAGCTGGTGTAAACTTGGTCTCATAGAAGACAATCTGGAGTAATAGCAGTAGACAAAGTCTGATAAGTATGTTATAATTTCAACAGGCACACTAAGTTTAGAAAGGAGCATTTTACAAAGGTCTTGTGGGCATACATTGAGGATCGGGGCCAGGGCTTAAAATGTCTCAGAAAAGGAACTGAACTGTTGGGTATACACAATAGGAAATGCAACCATGTTTGTTATCCTCATTGAATGAACATTTCAGATACTGCTGGTAAAACTCGAATCTATCAGCTTATTTGAGCTAAAACAAAGGGCAGAGAAGATCCTTTGTTTTATTTGCATGCTAAATTTAGCTATCCTATAGTACAGGCAAGCAGACTACGAAGTATGTATTTTACTATGCCTATCCTTTTTTAACTACAGTCCCAATAAATGAAATGCATATGCTACTTTGGGAAATGAGGTAGCAGCATTAATCACCAGAATATTTTACGAGTGTAATATATTCGAAAATGTCCAGATGCAAATTTAGTCTAAATACTGATATAGCAGACTAGCAGTATGTAATTTATAATACCTTAAATGACCCGTGAATATGTAGAACTGATTTGTGCCATTGGTTATTGTGTCATTGCAATATATTGCATCATAAAATAAGGAATTATCCTTTATTTGATCAGACTAACCATGTAATATAAAATACATGAAAGCAAGTCTCAGCAAACATCTGTGCAGACAAGCATCTTTAAGGGGGAAGCGATTACACTCATGTAGAATGTATGCATAGCATAGGTCAACTTAAAATGATTTAACCCCTTTAGGACGCAGCTATTTTTGTTTTTTTTCTCCCTGCCTTCCAATAGTCATAAATTTCTTATTTTTCTATCTGCATAGATGTATGAGGGCTTGTTATTTTGTGGGACAAAATGTACTCTATCATGGTACCATTGACCATACCATATAATTTACTGGAAACCTTAATTTATTAAATATGGATAGGTTTACTGAAAGTTGTCCCATATTTTCCAGGGTATAAAAAAAATTTCTTCTTGGCAAGGGGGAGTGGAGTTCAGTATTCATGGTGTTCACTGTTCTATATAAATGACATACTATCTGTATTCTGTGGGTTGGTATGATTCTGGTAATATCTAATTTATATAGTTTTCAATATGTTTTCCTACTTTAAAACATTTTGCTATTTTCTGAGACCAATAACTTTTTTATTTTTCCTCCGACAGTTGTATGGTGGTTATTTTTTGCGGGGTGAGATTTTTTATTTGTGCCAATTTAAAGTGTATACAACTTCTTGGTTCTTTTTATTCTATTTTATGGTGGAAGGTGAGTTTGGGGGACATAACTGACCCCTGATCCACATTCCGCAGTCGGAAGTATCTAAATGGTTAAGTGGGTGTGACCGGAGCTGTCTCCAATTCCAGCATTAGCGGTAGTTGCCCACTGTGTATGGAGTGGGCTCACTCTATGTGTCCATTTGTGCAAATAGGGTTAAAAACACAATAATCTAGATTATCATTTTATTTAAGATTTGATGCAATGTCTTTGTCAATGCACAGTACATATTGTAGTAAAAGCTACCAGACAAACTGCTACTCAAGTCATGTTTATAAGTATAGAATCTATTCTACTTTTACATCCAATATTAAAGGGGTTGCTCACTACAAGGATTGCTGCTTTTTATGTTAAAGATCTTGCAAAAACAAGGCACTTTGCAATATGTGTCCATTAACAGTATCCTACCTATTCTGAGATATCCTCTCTTGAATGGGTTGTATCAGCTCCTCAGGTCACTATAGCTACAGACCTGTTTGATCTCTCCTGATAGGCTGCCAGTGCTGGTCACTATAGCTACAGACCATTGCAGGCCAGTAGAAGCCTGGAAACATGCCACTGAATTCAAAAATGAAACTGAGAAAATAGGACTGATGTAAGATGAATCAATGCAGTAAGACAACCCCTTTAATATTTAAAAATGTTAATTTTTAATAATTTCTGATAACATCAGAATGTATGAATTGTTTATTTCCACTAGATGTTTTGTTATATATCCAGTTCACTCTATTACAATCCAGTCACCTGCAGAGCTGTAAATTACAACCAATATTAACAAGACAACACAAATAAATATTACTTGTGAAACATGAAGCAATGGGTCTTACAAGCTCTCCTACATGGGAAATACAACATAAATACTAGTTTTTCATTGTAAAGAAGACATTTCAGAATAAACTCCCACAGGATTATAAACCCAGGAATCAAGCCTACTGTCTACCGCGGCGCAGTAATATCAACACAAATTACTCTCATTTACGATCCCATGGGTTTGTTAATGAACTAGTGTGGATAAAAAAACATGAACTATTTTGCTGCACAGCAGAAGTCAGTATCAACAGGATATAGGTTATAACCCGCTATTTTCAGAAAACCTCACAATTGCTGCCTAAACTATAGGCTGTATAATTTGTTGAGACTTTTATTCTTTTAGTAGAACATAGAACAGAGAATATAATAATAATATTAAGAGTAATAAATTTAATAAAAACAACATCAACAATAATAATAACAATAATATTATTACTAAGAGTAATAAATATAACAAAAGCAACAACATCAACAATAATAATAATTGCAATAATAATAATAATAATAATATTAAGAGTAATAAAAATAATAACAAAAACAACAAGATCAACAATAATAATAATATCAATAATCATCAATAGCTCAAGCTAAAAAATTAATGTGAGCAAAAATAATTTTTTTATCCCTCAAAATGCAAGCACAGACAAATCCCTCACTGAACAGTGTTATTTTAAATGATTATGTAAGTACGTATAAAGAAAAGTTGCTAGACTGACAAAATTAAATGGCTATTTACTTGATTTCAGGATATATGGATGTATGATGATTGTACTCTTGGTAGATAGAAAATCATAATGGTTATCTGTCTGTAACTGTGGGTCCTTCCAAAACCAGTCAATTAAAAGAGATACACTACTGGCAGGCTCCTGTGTTATCAAGATTCAGAACAAAGACACTTAATAAGAATGGCTCACCCACTGTCAAAGCAAGTCCATCCTTTTATAACATGTTGCAGGTGAAATGTGTTAGTGAACAAAACTTACTTTAGTGAAAAGAACTGAAGGCCGGGGTGGTGACAGGAGACAGACCCCTGCTGATCAGCTGAATGTCGGTGGCTATCATTAGACATTAGTTGCTATCACAGAGGCAGCTGCTGTATAATTTGGAATAACTCCTTACAATCATTAGGTATTTTTTTTATTTCTGTGAACTCCTGTCATGATCATGCCTGACAGACCCTTAGCTGTGTGCTCTAGTCGCCAGCCACGGCTGTTGCGACGAAAAATGTGGTTTATGACATAATGCTTTCACTAGTGTGAACTTAGTTTTACTTCTCTGCAGTACTAATTGATTCCTGGCCGACGCCTTGGTCAGGAATCATCCAGCACTCCACTAGTTAACCTGGTTTCTTGCTGATCTTGTTGATTGACAGCTTTCTTCTCCAATCTGGTCTTGTGTTCCATCCACCTATCCCCTCCGTTCTGTTTTCTCTTGTTCCCTATATAAAGAGTCCTCTACCTACCATCCTTGCCTGCTATAGAGGTCTTTATGTCTGTAGCTAGCCCTTCCTTTTCTGTTATTCTTTCTGGTATTTGACCCTGCTGTTCTACTGAGACTTTTCTCTCTCTATTTGATTTTGTACTGCTTCGCCCGACCGGTATTGACCTGGCTTGTCTGACCCCTCTTACTGTGGGTCTCCCCAAAAGGCTATCGGGACAGTGGTTCACCCAAAGGGGACAGTGGTTGGTCAGGGCCTCACTCTGTTTGTGTCTATCCATGTGCCCCTGACCGGTCCCTGACAACTCCAG
Organism: Phyllomedusa bahiana; assembly: GCA_025379985.1. Classification (NCBI taxonomy): domain Eukaryota; kingdom Metazoa; phylum Chordata; class Amphibia; order Anura; family Hylidae; genus Phyllomedusa; species Phyllomedusa bahiana. Next base: position 69,933 of record JAODAL010016094.1, read on the forward strand.
TGGTCTTACATAAATAAGACATATCCTTGACACTTGCTAATACAGGGGGATCCTGAACAGAGACATTTTCTTTATCAGATTATCATGCTACTATAGGGCACTAGAAAACAGAATGCCTAACCCAGGCGATCCCTTTATTCATGCAGGATCTGCAGATTTGTTGTGGATTTTCCATGTAGATTTGCACATGAAAAATTCCCAGTACCAGGCATGTGAATGAGAGCTTACAAAACTCATCCATGTGGATGGATTTCTCTCTACATGACAACTGTGTTGTGGGATTTCTATTTGGATTTTCCCCGTTGACTTACCTTTAAAAAAAGTATTCCAATCACTTCAAGTGGTTGTCCAGTTAGTATTTTTAATAGGGTATGTAGTACTGGCAGTTAAAAATACCCAATATCTTATTTTTGTCTCTCCCCTCACCTTAGATCTAGTGCTGCATCATCAACACTCTCCACCATTCTTCTGCTTCCTCCCGATCTTTGGAATGGGACGTCCCCGCCATCACATGCTATTGGCTGACATCCCCATTCATAGGCAAGGGCTCTAAGTGGTGATGCCAGCCAATGGCTCTAAGTGGTGATGCCAGCCAATGGCATGTGACAGCTGCAACCAATCAGCGGCTGCAGTGGTGACATCCCATTCAACAGAATACTGGTGAAGTGTGATGACAGCAAAGTGTTGGATCCAAGGTGAGAGAGAAGGTCAGTACATTTTTTTTTTTTTTTTTTAATGGCAGCATTACCCAATTGAAAAAATAATATATTAACTGGGCAACCCCTTTAGATTCTGTGTTGCCGCTGGCACGCAGCCGCAGAGGACAGAGAGGTGACTGGGCCTGTGCAGTATTCTCTGCTGTCTTTTATTGGAGTACTGAATACAGCTGAGTGAGGGTGCTCAGTTGTATTTAGAAATCTCAAAGAAATAAAAGGAGAAAGGAGCGCAAGTGTGGACAGCTCTCTGTTCTCTGAGGTCAGTCACTAGCTTGCCGCAAACCAGAAGCTAAGTAATGGGAATACTTCTAATGAGAAAATGTATGTGTGAATTAGTGAAAACAGAATTTTCACAAAAAGATTTTTAAACTTCTATACACAGTATATATAATTTATATATGATAAGATGCAGGACTTTGAAATGTACTGACTTTAAGGACAATAGCTAAGAGCATTTGATTATTCTTTTCTTGTGTTATGCATGCAGGCAATGAATGTACAGCATATGTAAATTATTCTCTATGAACTGTAGGCACCAAGAAAAAGCCTAAATGGATGTGACATACAGTGAGTAAATAAGAAAATCCCCAGTCTTTTATCTGCTGTTCGTAAAATCAGAACATAGAGGCTGAATAAAAAAACTAATTATAGAGTTTGAAAGAGTTACTTAACTTATTAATTATACCGATATAAACTAGGAATTATGTTTATAAACTATAAATTATGTATGTAACCCATTTAAAAGGGTTGGCTCACTACATCGATTCATCTGACCTCAGTCCTGCTTTTTTGGTTTCATTTTGAATTCAGGGGTGTGTTTACTGGCTTCTACCAGGCTGCAATAGAAGCCAGGTCCGTAGCTATAGCAACCAGTGCTGGCAGCCTATTAGGATAGATTAAACAGGTCTGTAGCTATAGCGAAGAGGGGATATCTCAGAATAGGTAGGACACTGTTAATGGACACATATTGCAAAGTGACTTGTTTTTGCAAGATCTTTAACATAAAAAGCAATCCTTGTAGTGAGACAACCCCTTTAAGATTATTTCTAATGGTTACACATACAATAGTGTAAAATATGGTGGTAGAACACATAATCAAGGGCAAATCAGAATCTGTGTACACATATTTTACATTATTAAGTAAAGCTATGTCATCTTAACTATCTTTTCACAGCATTGTTTACATACCACCATAGTAAATTCTGTATAATGAGATGTGATGGGTTAACAGATATTTTTGTTAATGCCCATTTATGACCTGATGGGAAAATGCTCCAATTGAATTACCAGTAAGTTTAAAAATGATAAAATAGAGTAATATTAGTGTGGCCAGTTTTATATATTAGCCTTATTAGAGTTTCCTCTTAATTTAGGTTTATTATGTGAAAGGTGGTCTCAATAGAAAGCAATTCTTAAATAAAAAAAAGTGGTTGTCAAGGATTAGGGAAAGAAGGTTTTTCTCTTTTTTTTCTGAAACAGTGACATTCATGTCCATAGGCTTTCTCTGGTATTGCAACTCATTTCCATTCAAGTTAATGGGGCTACAGTAAGTTACAATATCAGACACAGTATATGGACAGACGTAGCACAGTTTCTGTAAAATAAGCACATCCATTTACTGTATAGCATTCTGGAACCCACTTTAGGCTGGGGCTACATGGCCACAAGACATGCTGCATTGCTAAAGATTGCTAAGTTGCACTGCCATAAAGGGACACTACTATCAATAATTTTCTTTTCACATATTGATAAGCAGTATGAGACTATCATATGGATTTTTTTATTGTGTAGTTTATTAATGATATCATTTAATGTTCCCTTACGTGCATTACTTTCTCTGACTTCCTTTCTGTGAGCTCTGATATCACAGCAAAGAGAGAATTATTTGATGGCCATTTTTTCTGTCGACTCTCGTCTAAGAAGTGCCAATATTATCAGTGATAACCTGATAAGTGTAAGGAAAACCTAGCCCCTAGTGCAGCAGAAGATTGCCCTATTTTCCTTTCATGTCTTGCTCATAGTCTAGAGAAATCATGTTTATCCCTGCGAAGAGAACAATAGAGCAATCATTAAGTGATTACCTATTGTTTGTAATGAAAAATAGTTTTCCAGGAATACTGGACTTGAAAATACTCCTTTCTAATGGCAGTGATCTTTTAATTACCATGTTTTGCAACTAATGAAAGTGAATGTGGTCACATTTAGACCCGTTACTTGGTGTGGCTGTAACCAGAAAACCATCCCAGATTAATTTCTAGGAACTATTTGGTCTCAATCACGGCAATTCACTATTTGCAGTAATTGGCAGCTAAAAGCTAAGATTCAATACAGTACATTTTGGCTCTGTGATATGTAAGGGTAAGTTCACATGTTGGGTGTTTTCTATCGGAAAAATCCATCATGGAATCCTAGGCAAAAGTCTACGGCAAGAATTTGAATTTCTGCCGAGGATCTTTATATTGTAGAGGTGATTTGGAAGTGTTTTAGCCCCATTTCTGTAGGGCTAAAAACGAAACACCCCTGAAGAAAAATCAAAGGGTCGCTTCAAGATTGGACTTCCATTCTTTTTTTCCCAAACCATGGATTTTAAATCCATGAACTCAGCTGGATTTGCCATTCAAAAAAATAAAAAGTGCAATAAAAGGTTTTAAACCCGGAAATGTTTTATTTCAAGAAAAATTCCACTGTGTGAACATCCCCCAAATACTGGTAGCCTAGCCTTTATCTAGCACTTACATGGGCTCCATTATTTTTTAGAATATTCACTTAAAAACAAGATAAATTTATTTATGTGCATTCCATACATCTATGGATATTACTTCATAATTTGGTATTATTCTGCTAATTTTAAAGGGCCCAATTTTAAAGAAAAAGAATTTTTTTTTCTCCCACTTGACGCGGTATTTGAGAACCGGGAAACCGGGAATGTGCCATCATTATAATAAACTGCACTGAGAGCAGTCATCATTCACTGAGTCTTAAATAGTTTGTTCAATCCTATGCAACAGTTTTAAATCATTGTTATAAATAGCCACTTACTCATTTTCCAGAACCGGAATATTTGCTTATCATTAAAATGACAGATAGTGTCAGGACCAAGGCAGAAATCCTCTGCATTTGTTATCTCTATGCGGGTCATTTTTTTTGCTGAGAAAAGGGAAACGCTCCTGAATGCTTATAGCATTCAAATAATCACATCCTCTAAACATATCCCTGCATTTGGATTTGTGGGACAGATTCCAAATAAACAACAAGTTTGAAAAGTATTTTTAGAGCAATTTACCACAAAAACTAAATAAATGTCAGGCTGTTAACCCTCTGGCATTTTGAATGGTAACCATTTTTTTTTTTTAAAAAAACCATAACTTTTTTTTTTTCATCACTTGTTTTTTGCGGACAAATTGTATTTTTCAATGTTGCCATATGATGTACAGAAAAAATAAATTTGGCTTTTTTTTTTGTTTTTGTTTTAATTTTATTTTATTTTTTTTTAGGTTTAAAACACTAAAAAAATTCTGTTTACACGGCTTATTTCGGTGCCCTTAAGTAAAGGGCAAATGGGGTGATTTTAACCACTCTTAAGCCGTTTCCCAAAGGCTCCCAAAGCCGCCAAGATTTTAAGTAAAAACCGATTTCCCCCCAGAACGTATTTTTTTCCTCTTTTATTTGTGGCTTTGATACATGTTGAAAAAAAACGGGCTGAAGGGCAGAAAATTTTTATTTTTGGAATCTATGAAATGGCAGTTTTTTTTTTCCCCCGTTTTTTTTGCCCTTTCCACTTTAAATGATTTGCATTTCTCCGCACCAAAAAACTTTCCCAAAAAAACCCCCATTGAATTTTCACACTTTTGACAGGGGGTGGCAAAAAATATTTTTTTTGACATTTTTTTAGGTTTGGTTTTCAGGGTCGTTTTTGCCACTCCTTGACAAAACCTTAAACATAAATAATTCTATAAAAAAAATGGGGAACCAGTGAGCTTCTTTCAATGAAAAAGCATCCTTATCTTAAAAAAAAAGCATTTTGGAATTACCCAAACGGGGTGATAACCTGGAGGGGACGCTTCCAGCTAAACTAAAAGGGTTTTCAAAAACCCAAAGAAACTTTTCCTGATTATAAACTTTCCCTAAAAAAGCCCAACATGAAAAAGGGATTTTAAAAGCTTATTTACCTTTAAACTAAATCTGAAAAAGTAAATCAATTTTAATGAAAAACCCTTTAACTTTTCAAATGGGGTCAAGTTTGTGAACCCTTCAAAATTTTTAAATTTTTGCACAAATTTAACCTAAGGTATGTCAACGGGTTATTTTGGGATGGATTTTTATCCGCAATTTTCCCTATTGTGCGAATTACAGCTGAAATCCCTCCACATTACATAATCCAAGTTCTCATAAAAAACTTGGATTCCGTCTCCTCTCCCCCCTCGCGAAATAAGTGAGCGGGAAAAAGTGAAATTTAATTACACGGCGGGATATGCGCCGTGGATAATGAAGTCAGGGCCCCACCCCCGTTGCACGCAACAGCGTAATTGGGCGAAATCCGTCCCCCAATTATGCCTGGATAAGCCGTGTGAAAATTTTTAAAATGAACCAAAGAAAAAAAAAAAAGAACCCAAAAAAATTTAGAGTTTATTTTTTTATTGAGGGGAAAAGATCCAAAATTTCAATCTTTTTGGGGTGGTTAAAAATATTTGCACCTTTTGCGTTAACAGATAATTTGAAGGTAGTGACCTGCTTATTTAAAGCATATTTTTTAACCCCCCTGGGTTGGGTGGGGAGTCCGGAAAAGCGGGTCTCCTTTGCCCCCCCCAGAAGGTTGCTTAACCTCCCCCAAAGGTTTGGGGGGACACAGGCTCGGTGGGCCGCGGGGGGTCGGGGAAATCCCCCGGTGCCCCCCCCCCCCCCCCGAGCCCTGTGGGCCCGGAGGCAGGGCCGTCGCACCCCTGGCCCCGGGCGCGCATCCGGGCACTGGACGCCGGGACCTGTGTTGGTGCCAGAGCTGGCCGGTAGCCGGGACTAAATTCCCCCCATCCGGGGCTGCCGGTGCCAGCAGAGGCAGCGCCACGTGATCTCCCGGCAGGGTGAAGGGGTTAGGCCTTTACCCGCCAGGGCCCGCCCCCCGCTGACGTAGGCGGCATGGTAAACGTCACATCACCCGCCCCCCTATTGCAGGGCGGCAGTAGAGGCCAGCGGCAGCACGGAGGGCGGGAGCCGGAGCCAGAGCCAGGTAAGTGGCTGTTTGTTGTTTTTTTTTTGACTACCTACAAGGGGGGCCCTGGCTACAAAGAGGGCCCGGGCGACAAAGAGGGCACTGGCTACAAGGGGGGCCCTGACTAAGAGGGGGGGCTCGACTACAAAGAGGGCCCAGGCTACAAAGAGGGCCCTGGCTACAAGAGGGCCCTGGCTACAAGGGGGTCCCTGGCTACAAGAGGGGCCCTGGCTACAAGGGGGGCCCTGGCTACAAAGAGGGCCCTGGCTACAAAAAAGGCCGCTCGGGGGCTATACAAGGGGGGGCCCTGACTAAAAGGGGGGGGGGCCCTGGCTACAAGGGGGGCCTTGACTACAGGGGTCTGGCTACAAAGAGGGTCCTGGCTACAAGGGGGGCCCCTAGGCCCTACAAGGGGGGCCCTGGGTCAAAGGGGGCCCTGGCTACAAGGGGGGCCTTGCAAAGGGGGCCCGGGCTACAAAAGGGGGCCCCTTTGGCTACAAGGGGGCCCTGGCTAAAAAGGGGGCCCTGGCTACGGGGGGGGCCTGGCTACAAGTGGCCCTGCTACAAGGGGGCCCGGCAAACAGGGGGCCCTGGCTCCCAAAGGGGGCCCTGGCTAAAAAGGGGGGCCCTGACTAAAAGGGGGCCCTGGCTACAAAAGGGGCCCTGGTAAAAAGGGGGGCCATGGTACAAGGGGGGCCCTGACTAAAAAAGGGGGCCCTGACTACAAGGGTCCCTGGCTACCTACAGGGGCCCTGATACAAAAGGGGCCCTGACTACAAGGGTCCCTGGCTCACTACAGGGGTCCTGGCTACAAAGGGGGCCCCTGACTACAAGGGGGGGCCTGGCTACCTAAAGGGGGCCCTGACTACAAGGGGTCCCTGGCTACCTACCAGGGGCTCTCACTACAAAGGGGGCCCTGGCTACCTACAGGGGGCCCCTGACTACAAGGTGGACCCTGGCTACCTACAGGGGGGCCCTGACTACCTACAGGGGGGCCCTGGCTACCTAAAAGGGGGCCCTGGCTTCAAGGGGGTCCCTGGCTACAAGGGGGCCCTAAACTACATGAGGCCCTGGCTAAAGGGGGGCCTGGCTTCAAGGGGGGGCCCCTGACTACAAAAAGGGGGCCTGACTACAAAAGGGGGGGCCCTGACTACAAGGGGCCCCTGGGCTACCTAAAGGGTCCCTGACTCCCAAAAAATGGGCCCCTGACACTACAAGGGGCCCCTCTCCCTTTAACCAGGGGCCCCTTTGGAAAAACAAAGGGCCCCTGACTACATGGGGGGGCCTGCTACCTAAAGGGGGGCCCTGGACAAGGGGCCCCTGCTACCTAAAGGGGCCTCACTAAAACGGGGCCCATCCCTACCTACAGGGGCCCCCTGAACTACAAGGGGCCACCTGGTACTACAGCGGGGGCCTACACTCACCTCCCCCCCCCCCCCCCCCCCCCCCCCCCCCCCCCCCCCCCCACCCCCCCCCCCCTCCCCGCCCCCCCCCCCCCCCCCCCCCCCCCCCCCCCCCCCTACCTACCTCCCGGGTTTTAACCCGGTAATATATTGGGGGGGGGGCCCCCTATTTTTATCCGGGGGGTTGTCCCCACCCTTCCAACCCCCTTTGGTATACTAGGCCTCTAAGTTATGGCTTGTACCGCTCTCCCACCCCTGGAAGTTTGTAACAGAGGTGGGAATAGATAAAGAGGTGCTGGAAATTGGGGGTTTTAAGATATTTGTGTGTAATTTCTGCAGGGATGAGTGTGGCCGGGGCAAGTCATCATGGCGGGTGTGGAATGGATGCCAGGGAAAAGGAATAAGAACGACTCATGAGAGAAGAGAACGACTCATCAAGATATGATAGCTCCGTGAGTCCCTGATTTTTAGGGTTATTTACTTCTATATTGGGTCAGTGCTTTTTCACTGTAATGTGATGTGACCTGAGCTGGTGTCTGCCTCTATGTGGTCTCTATATGGCGGTGTTGTAGGTTATACCTGAGCTGGTGTCGACTCTTTTTCTAATGGGTGGGTCCTATCTACCTGGTGGTGGGGTGTAGGTTATACCTGAGCTGGTGTCTGACCTTGTTTTGGTTTATAGTGGGCCCGGTTTTTCGTTGTAGGTTATACTGAGCTGGGGTCTGACCTCTATGTGGTCTCTATATGGTGGTGTTGTAGGTTATAACCCGAGCTGGTGTTGGACCTCTATGTGGTCTACATATGGTGGTGTTGTAGGTTATATCGGCGCCGGTATAATGCCAAACGTACATGTGTCCCTGATTGACCCTGTGATAGGGGGTTAGACTTTTACTTTTTTGCTGGTGTGTATTTTAGAAGGGGGGTGAGGTCGTGACCAAGGGAAACATGGAGGGATATTTGTATGTGGGTGGAGAGGGATATTTTATGTGGGTGGAGGGGATATGGGTGGAACTATTTAGGCCTGTGTCTAGATATGTTAGACTGACAATGTGTGACTAAATTGTATTGTATACACAAAAACTGTTCTTTTTTACACCTGTATTAAGTGGTAAAATGGCGCATTTATGTCCGAGAGTCCGGTAATATTTTCATGTACAGTAGTGTGGGGCCCCCCAAGATCAAAATCCCCTGTGGGCCCCAGAACCCCAATCCGACATGCTGAACAGCTGCCAGAGGTTCTTGTATAAGCGGCATCGGGGAGCCCTCAAAGAGCATGTTCTAAAAAATTTCTCTTCATCAGATCAAATACAACTTTTAGATTTGTGTAAATATCTGATTTTGTTTAAAATGTTAGCAAAAATAGGGAAAATTCTTATGGGTTCATAAACTTTAAAGCACCACTGTATACCTCGCCCTTTGTTCAGCACAAATGACCTTGAAAGATAAAAAATACAAAGGCCTGAACAGCAATGTGGTATCAAATCTGGGTGTACAATAGAAGAGATGTTTATGCCTCTGTTAGACAACAGTTTAACATTTTATATATCCTCTGCTCCTCCTAAAAATGAGTGATAGAATATGAATAAAGAACTTCTGGCTTTAGACTCACACTGTGCTATGCCACATTCCACAACTGAATGAAAATGGCTATAATATGAGATAGTTATAATCCTCCCTTGTTGTCTTACAAATTGAAATGGGTTTCTGCGCCTCTCCTGTGTTGTAAAAAAAAAATACACATCAGCAAAAGACTAATTTGGAAGAATAGCTTGTCTACATGTTGAAATTTTAAACCTGCAGCCAACACTGGAGTTTTCTGAGGCATTTGTGATGATCTTATTCTTTTTTTCATTTTACTTACGTTATCTCTGCTTTGAAAGGTTATGTTCACAAGGCTCTGCAATATGCCGGGCGTCTTAGAAGTGCGCTCTGGACAGCACGTACTTCTAAAACACTGACAGCTGGATCCCATTCACTCTCACTATCCCGGCGTGTAAAGGCCGGGACGAAGAGACATGTCAATTGTTTTCCCCCACTGCGTATTATACTCCAGGGAAAGGAGCGCTATGAATTACCGTAATCGCGGGACTTATTTCGGGCGTATTGCAGTGCAATTATAATACACCCCGCAATTACGCGTGTGAACATACCCAAAGACTCCATTAGTCACAAATAATTATGCATACTGCAATAATATAAATTCTACGATTGCCATTGCTAGGATTTAAAAGGATCATAGGCCCAAGATCCAAAGTATATGTTTGTTCACCACCCGAAAAAAAACTATTTTGAAGTAATTATTACTATTTTAAAATGCCAACAATTCCAGGACGCTGAACATCCAATAAGGGGTTTGAATGCATAAAAAAGACTAAAACAAACACAATAATCACGAAATAAGAAACAAACTGGTACACAGGACAGAGCAAGAGAAAGCCCAACCTGCCAAAGGCTCACAATCTACAAGACAACAGTAGCTACAAAAAAAAAAATGTTTTAGAACACAGTAGGCTTAGATATTCCACCATATCAGTAAATTGTCTCTAGATAATATTTTATTATAAAAAAAATCAGCCAACCCCTCAAATAATTTGCTCCATTATAAACATTGAAGTATATATATTAGCAAAGCTCAGAATTATACAGCAGGGGCTATGATTAAAGGCCAATAAACCCATTAATACCTCCATTCAATGCACATATAGTAGTCTTGATGTACATCTTCTAGAAAGCGATAAACCTGGTCACAAACATATGTACATATTTGCATTTTTAGTACCCAGTTTATATAGTTTTTTATGTGGAAGCACATTTTTTTTTTTAAGTGTTTTTATTGTGTAAAACAATATTTATATGATGTGGGAAGTACCAAACAGAGTGGGGAGGGAGAAGGAAAAAGTCACTCACTCCACTGTGCTCTGAACTCAGTGGACGGATAATAATAGATTGCAAACACAATCCAATATCAGCAGCACTCTGCCAGCACTAAAAAACTATCAAAAAGAACATAGGAATTTTTTGAAAAAGCATTTCTGCTACTTTGAATACATGAAAAATGTGAGGTTCTCAGTGTACATTTTTGATCAAAACTGTATCAGCCCACCTGCCATCGGCAAGGGGAAACCCCCAATACGGTTGGGGAAAATATCTATGGTGTTACCTTTTTTTGGTGTGTTTGACCCACGTTTCAAAAGAGAGTTGAATTTTAGTTAAAAAAACTATCTTTCATTGATTTTTAAAAAAAAGGCAGATGGATAGAGTGAAAAAACCCAAAATGGGGGCAAAACCCCTTTTCCATACAAAAGTTTTGAAAATCAATTTTTTGTTTTTTTTTTCCAAGAAAAGGTAAAATTTTTGCATAGATTTCCCCCCTGTATTTGGGGGGGGGCTTTCCAAAGGCGGTGGGTTATACAGTTTTGATAAAAAATTTTACAAATAAGAACTTCAAATGTTTCAAAGTATTCAAAAAATAGCAGAAAAAATTTTCCAAATTAAACCCCTTTTTCACTTTGTTTTTTTTTTGTGCTTTGTAAAAGTTTTATTGATATTTTGTTTTATTTTACTGCCCCCAAACCGCAAAACCAACCCTAACCCCTAAAAAAAAAACTAAAAAAATTTCCTTTTTTAAATAAATTTTAAAAAAATTCCCCCCCTTTTTATGATTTTAAAAATTCCCCCCCCGTCCAACCCCCAAACACCCCTTTTTTTTTTTATAAATTTTAAAATGGTAAAAAATTTTTGGGGAAAAAAAACAAACCCCAAACCCGTGGAAAAATATAAAAAAAACATGACAAAAGGTGGGAAGAATCAAACAAGGGAAATAATTTTGTTTTCCTTGTCTGAGGTGTTTATCAGGGCAGTACTGGCGTAGTACTTTAAGGGCTTTATTTAAATGGAAACTGGTAATTTGGGGGTCAGGGCCCTTATGAAATTTAGTTGTATGGGGCCCCGAAATTACTTTTGGGCATTTGTCCTTTCTTGTGGGCCCTAGGGATAAAAAAAATTTTCAAAAAGGGGAAACAGTAGACTGTTTTTTTTCTCCCAAAGGGGTTTGTAGAAGCTTTTAACGCCTGGGGGTTTGCTAGGGGCCAAAGGATAGGGAGGTAGGTTTTTTTTTTTAATCACATTGTAGTTCTGTTGTGGAACAAAAGTTTCAGCCATCCCAAAGATTATATGTCTAGCTGTCTCTGCTTAGTTTTTAAAAGGGACTCCTGTCTGTGGAACAACAAGGGTTTTAGCCCTCCAAAGCATTTTTAAGTCTAGCTGTCTTTGTTTAATTTTAAAAAGGTTTGTCCCGTTGTGGAACAACCCAAATTCAAGGGCCCTCCCCCCCGATTTTATGTCTTGCTGTCTTGCTTAAATTTTAAAAGGGTCCTGTTTTTTTGGAACAAAAAGTCTAGCCCTCCCCCGCATTATTTTTGGGTTTGCTGTTCTGCTTAGTTTTTAAAAAGGGAGTCCTGGGTTTTGGGAAAAACAAGTCTCAGCCCTTCCCCCCGCATTATTTGTTAGTGTCTCTGCTTAGT